>WYDI02010455.1:0-15786 GCA_009867235.2 Psittacus erithacus | reverse complement strand
ATTTTTATATATATATTTAACACTGTTTAGAGACTGTCTAGAAGTCCACATTCTCTGTGCGAGCATATTACTGGACGGCTGAGTGCCTGAAGCGCTTTGATTTCTGTTTCTTCCCCTGCAGATTGTCGATGGCAAACTGTGGTTCCAGCTGGACTGCGGAAGTGGCCCGGGAATCCTGGGAATTTCTGGCAGGGCCGTTAATGATGGAAGCTGGCATTCTGTCTTCCTGGAGCTGAACCGCAATTTCACAAGCTTGTCCCTGGACGACAGCTACGTGGAGCGCCGCAAAGCACCCCTCTACTTCCAGACTCTCAGCACGGATAGCTCCATCTACTTCGGCGCCCAGGTCCAAGTGGATAACGTCCGCAGCCTCACCGACAAGAGAACGACGCAGGTCTTGAGCGGCTTTCAGGGCTGCCTGGATTCCGTTGTCCTCAATAACAACGAGCTGCCGCTCCAAAACAAGCGCAGCAGCTTCGCAGAAGTGGTTGGCCTGACCGAGTTAAAGCTTGGCTGCGTCCTGTACCCTGACGCTTGCGAGAGGCATCCCTGCCAGAACGGCGGCACCTGTACCAGCGTGCCATCTGGTGGTAAGTAGTTTGCATTACTTTATGGATTTTCCCCCGCACGCTCCCCGTTTTCCTCTGTTATTTATTGCCGGAGATGGTTTTATGCCGCAACATGCTTGAAAAAATCTCCTGAAGTCCATAAAGCTCTGATAGGTATTGCAAATTGTGTAAAAGCTGTTTGCTCCATAAATAACGGTGAAATGGCACCCCTTCTCATTGCATTACTGTTCCAGGAGGAAATTGATTTATTGGCTGTTAGGATAATCCTATTTCTATAGAAACCAATAGAATTAAAATTACTGTAATGCTCACTTGGATTTTTCAGGATCCATTTACAGCACCGAAGGCTGTACACAAAGATGGTGATTCAAACATCCATCACAGATGCAATGGCACTGTTGCCTTTCTCTGTTTCTGAAGCTGTCACAAATAATTACTGAGCTGTCCACAAACACCTTGGTCCTTTTGTGAGTGAGTAATTTGATTACATGTCTACATGGAAAATAGCGAGTCAGCCCCATTATAAACCCCCCCCCAGAAGTGTATTTTACGGCCTCCTCAGAGGCCTGAAGTGCTTCAAGGTCTAATATTATCCAGAGTTTATAAGGGCATTGATTTAAACTGTGCTCGTGTTGGAGTTTCCTACGCAGTGGTTATACGGTGGCTCGTGTGATTTGGTATGGGTAACTTGCTATCCAGTAATGCAGTGCACAAGTTACCAGACTGCAATAGCAGTCAACATCTTAGCAGGAAAAAAGCAAGTGGCATACCAGTGGGAGATTCCCTCTAGGGCTGTTCTATCTCTTCAGTGTACAAGTTTCCCTTCCAGTTCTCTGTATTTTATTAGCAAGCAGCATTGCTCACCTTTTCTGGTAGACCAACAATTCCTCTGAAGGGGAGGGTGCTCAGCAGAGAGGTCTTCTGCAAGTTCAGAGCTCTCCATCCACTTTCTGTCAATGGTTTTGGTCATGGCTCCCTAGGGAAGTTCCCACTAAACCCTTTTTTTATGGGGAACATTTAGCCACTGTCCCAGGGCTTTCTGCTTTAATGTGTCCATGCAGTTCCTTTCTACCCATAATTATTATTTAAGTGTTGTTTTCATGTCTTCTTTCTGACCCCCTTTCCTCACATAGATTTTTCTGAGCTTGAGGAACTTCCTAAAACTTGAGAGCAGTTTAGTTTTCCAGGCTGAAATCCAGTGAGATCTGAGTGAAACTGACAGGCAGAAGTTTCTCATTTGGATAACCCTGCCCTTGTAGGGTAAACCCTGACAATGTGGATTTGCTGGTGCTGAGCTATCACAGCTAGCATCTCCTCTGGATCCTTGGCTTTCATCCAGCCGCATCTTCTCCCATGCCAAGGCAAATGGTGTGTCAGGAATGCTATCAGCTTTGCTGTGGGTGGAAGGAGATGAGAGGACAGTTGGGAGGAATGAAGCACAGCACTGGCAAGCCAGGATTTGACGTGCAGCACAAGAATGAATGTTGCTGTTTGTGTGTGTCTTTGAGGGTCTTTATTTACCAAAGGAAGTTAAAAAGAGAGTGATGCACAGCAAAGGCAAAAGTAAATCCTTCTGAGGCAGAAGGATGCTGCAGCCACTGAGAGAATTGCTAAGCAAGATTATTTAAACCCCTAGGAAATACAGCTGTAATATGTGGATGAATGCAACATGGCTTTGATTCAGACTCCATACTTAATAAATGAGGTTAACCATTCGCCTAGCATCCTAGGAAGCATGAGAACAGCTCTTTCTATTGATCTTATTTCAGTCTATTTACAGTATTGCTCAGCAATCTCGTGATGAGTAAATTGAAACCTTTCTAACTAAAGGCTTTACAGTAATTCTTTCTTTCCCAGAGCCACGTACATGCCAGTTCAAACTGAGGGGAGATGCGGGGTGGGGGAGAAACAGGCGGTGCAGAAGATTGGACCCATTTTAGTACCAGAATGGCACGCACCATTTTCATGTCAGCATAATTCGCTGCTGGAAAGCAGTCAGGGAACTGATTTAAGTCGCCTGCATTCCTGCCTCGACGAGAGGCACGTGCCCTGCAGGGATGTTTCAGCTGCCTGCCACTAAGAAATCTGTCTGCTGTTTTTACTGCCTCAGCAGTATATGTAAATAAAGGATTGTTATAAAGCCATAATTCCAGGGCAATGGGCCCTGACTGTACGTTGGTGGTTCTGCAGCCCAGCCCACAAGGATAAGGCATGGGCATTTTTCTTTCCACCAGGCAAAGCAATGCTGTTGTTAGTATCCTCCATGTGCAGAAAGGCCACTTAATTAAATTCCATAGAGCTGAGAGCCCAGCAGCATTGCACATGGTAGTTGTGAAGCCACAAATTGCAGCATGTATTTAAGAATCATCAGCCACTGTATTCGCTGATGGAGACATTGGCAGCTGACTTTCATTTAACATAGAAAGAAAAAGTAATAACACTTCATTTTTTACTTTAAGAAAATGGCAGCTTTTTTCTTTTTCTGGGGGGAAGCATTAAAAAATATGCTGTGCAGAGGTCCTTTTCCCAATCCCAGGCATTCACAGAATCATAGAATGGTTAGAAAGGACCTTAAGATCATCCAGTTCCACACCCCCTGCCATGGGCAGGGACACCTCACAGTAGGCCATGTTGCTGTTGCTCAAAGTTCTGTCCAGCCTCGCCTTGAACACTGCCAGGGATGGAGCATTCACCACTTCTTTGGGCAGCCCATTCCAGTGCCTCACCACTCTCACAGTAAAGAACTTCTTCCTTATATCTAACCTGAACTTCCCCTGTTAAAGTTTAAGCCCATTACCCCTTGTCCTATTCAGTAGCGTCAGGATCTCTTGACTAATATCTTCCATGATACTATCTTCCTCTTAAAGTTTCTGGAGAATAATGTTTCATTTTCTTAAACAGAAAGTATTTGGCATATAGATAGGATTTATTTTAATAAATAAAGCCTCTAATTTGAATTTTACAGAACAGGTTTCATATACTGTTAACATCCTGTTTCTAACAGAAACCCTACTGTGCTTTATAAGAAAATTAAGAGAGAGAAAAAGCTCAGATTTATAGCTAACTTTAAAAGAAAACAGTCAAGCAAAGGTTACGCAGCATAATGTAAAAGAGTTGCTGGCTACATGCCAGAAATCAGAGGGGCCATATCTAATTTACATGTAGTTTGCATAAATTGATCCATAGTAGTATTCCTGTTGTGAGTTCTTCCATTCAATAGAAGTGCCTACTGCCCTGTTCACCATTAATAAAAAGCTGCTTCTCATTACCTTCCACTTCATCCTGTGGTTATGGGAATAGGGCAATATTACAGATTGCTAAAGTGATGCTTTATATGCACTAGGAGTGTGTCCACCCTCCTGCTGTTGGGTTTCCTATGGGTAAATCCAGAGCATCTTCAAAGTAACGTGGCTCAGGGACAGTGCTGTGCATGGGCTGCATAGAGCTCAGGACTGATTGCAAAGGTGTTGTCCCAAAAAGAGAGTTGGCACAGAGCTAGTAATGCTGACTGTCTGACCTCTGCCTATTGAACAGGAGGACAAAATCAGTCATAGAATCCCAGACTGGTTTGGGTTGGAAGGGATCTTAAATCTCATCCAGTTCCAATCCTGCCACGGGCAGGGTACTTTCCACTGTACCAGGTTGCTGAAAGCCTCATCCAGCCTGGTCTGAGGATCTCAGCCTGCAGGAAAGTGTGGATAACTTAGCTGCTCTGAGAAATCACAAGAGCACAGAAAAAACTCCTTGCTTTCAAAATCTGGTTTCTGGGTGACCATGACATGTGCTCATGTGCTCCCACGGGACGGAATCCAGTTCTGTGGCAGCAGTGTATGCCCAGAGTTGTCAACAGTTGAAGAGAGATACTGTGTGCCCAGGGACCCCATGGGAAGATCCCATGCATCCTAAAAAAGGCTGGGAAAGGGAGACGAGCACTCACTAGGTCTGACAGAAGAAACTGTGTAGAGCTTTAGGACAATTTTCTTGAGAGACACTGGAAACCACAGCCCTGACATACAGGCCACATTTTTCCAGGCTTTTGGAAACGTACCCATAAGTACGGGTCAGTAAAGCTATTTTTAAAGAGAGCTGTTAGCATTTTGAGACCTGACAAACAGCGTGACTCTCAGAAACAGCTTGGCTTTTCGGGTTGAACTTTCCCAAGAAAATTCAACCAAGTGTTTAAAGTGTGGTTAAGCAATAAGCTGCTGAATAAGAGGTCTTAAAATGGGAAATGTCACACAATCTTAATAACAGAGTGGTGTTACCACGTCTGCCAATGGTAAATGTATGTTTATCTGTATGAATAACAACATGAGCAATCACAGCAATAGAAGGCTTTACTGCAATCAAATGCAGACACTGAGCCAAGGTTTTCAACCACAGAGAGAAACCTCGTGCTTGTAAAGCCTGCAATTGTAAGTGTAGTTACTTCCTTTTAATTTGATCAGTCCTGTATACATCTGGCTTTGATTGAAGTAAATGGCTTATATGAGCAGGCAATTTTATTTGAGCAGAAATATTTACTGAGTGAAGGACTGTGGGCAAAGTGTGAGGACAGAAAGTCATTGCTTTCCCTCTCCCCATTTTTCCCATTTTTGTCCTTTTTTCCTGTTTTTTTAAAGAACAGAATTAAAATCCAAACTGAGGAGAAAACACATCGTGGCACTTAGATGGCAGATTCAGTACATGTTTTAAAGCATGTTGGCAGCATTGATACACAGGTGGTTTTGAGGATTAAGTGATTCGTAAGAATGACATCAGGGAAAAATAGGTGTGTTGATAGTCATGAACTGACCTGGTCTTGCTGATGTTCTTGATCTCGCTTTCTCACACATACAAATAAACCAGCGTGCTGTAATGTGAGAGCACCACATGCACATCAGTTGATTTTTAAAAGCTTTCTAGAAATTTGGGGTGGTTTAATCTTTTTAATGGCTATGCTTTTAGACATCTGGATTTCAGTTCCCACTTTCAAGGCACACACATGCCAATCCTCTTCATAGAAAGCACCTGTTTAATGAAGGCTGAAGTTCATTTTCATACAAACTAGTGGCAAGAGGCAATCATCTGCTGGAAGACAGATGAGTTCAATCTGAAGTGGCAGGAATATGTACGGCTGAAGATCACACAGTTCTTGAAGGCCTGGTGTGTCTATAAACATACCAAAATACAAATGCTGGGAGAGGTCCTTTTCACCTTCAGTTCTTCTCATCAGTTAACTTGCCATTGCTGTGAGCAGGTCCAAGGCCAGGCTTCTTTCTGGACAAGTTTGTCAGGTCTAGGCACGCAGCAGGGAAAGAAGCTACAAGGGAAGATAAAATGAGGAGGCCAAAGCACGTACCAGATAAAAGCCAGCTCCCTTGCATGTGATAGATACAAACAGGAGCATGCACATGTTCAAAAAAAGAATTGGCAGCAGTTTGGAGCATCCTCTTTAATAAAGCCAAGTAAACCTGAGGATAGACAGACATTCAGATGCTCAGGCTGGGAATGCTACCAACAGAGGCATTCACTGCAGAACGGCATCCCATCTGCTGATGGCACCATGCCTGCCTTTTGCCACTGTCTCTGCTTATTAAGTGCCAAGTAAACATAGGTATAGGCAGGAAGCCTGTGTAGTGTCCTTGCTTACAGCATGTTGCTGTTCAGTAAGGTCTGAGCTGAAAAGTCCCTTTAGCTCTGAACAGGGACATGCCAACAAGGCAGGAACAGAAGTTGTTGGATTCAAAGAGAGAAGGTGAGACTCAGCTACATAGAGGGGACTCTAGTTAGGAGAAGCATGAGAGAAGCCTTATAAAACAATCAGAAAGCCCAAGACTATGTGTAAGCAGGAAAGGACTATGTCTACATAATGGTTTAGATTACAGATGAGCTTTGATGTGAATCTTCTGATCATCTCCGTGCTTTGGTTCCCACTGTGGAGAGGTCAGGTCAGGACCAGGTTTCCTTCTGGACAGTGCTGAGCTGGAAGGTGGACACCAGAGGCTCAGCTAACATGATCCCAAAGCTCTGAAATGTGTGCATTGGGGGTGCTGGGTCCTCAGCACCAGCTGTTTCGCTCCACAGACTCACTGCCGTTGCTCTGCAGGGCTTGCTAATGTATGTAGAGCCTAAAAGGGCTATACCATTGCCCATAGTTTGTTGTTGCTCTTAGGTCAGCTGTTGGTACAGGCTATTGTGATACATGCTGAGGGTGTTGTGATCTTACCCCAGCACCACTGCAGACGTGTTTACTACACTTTCTATCTTTTTCCACTGGTTCCCTCTGAAGAAATGCAATGATGATATCACAAACTTTGCTGCCTTGGCCAGATCAACATTTTCCAGCATTACTATGCAAAATGAAATATTCATGTCTCTTGGAGGGAGCTCAGGTGGACTGTATTGATCTTAAATGTTGATGAATTTCCAAGACTTCCAGTACCCCCACTGTGAACAGGAGCAATCCCTACGTTGCTTGAAAGGATTTTTTCATCCCCTGCTGAGAGGACAGAGCTCTTTGTCCTCAGATGTGGAAGTTTGCTTGTTATTCTTGTGCTAAATGGGTGCAAAGAAATGCATGATACGTAAGCAGGATATTAAATTAAAAGTGTAATTAAATTAAAAGTTGTTTGCGAGATTCAAAATGCACTTCTGACCAGAAGGGCTTTCTTTACAATGGCACTTAATCCATGGCCATGCAGCTACAATGTGCAGTAGCGAGAGAAAATACAGCCTCTGCTGAGAGGTTTGGAGAAGCATAAAAGGTCTGGCAAATCTGCTGGCCCAGTTGATACAAGCTGTGTACTGAGCCATCGTATCAGCTTCCACATCCCTACTCCATTAATTTCGACATATGCTTTGCTGTGTTGGAGGCCTCCTGGGTGAACGCTCTGCAGCTCTGAGCATGTGTGTCACGGGGAAGTTCTGCCTTTTGCCAGAGGCTCAGAGTTGGCAGGTGTATGGCAGTGTTTCCAATGACAGGAAAAGTCAGTGATAAATATTGTAATGTGATACTGCCTTGGTTTGTTGCCTTTTTTATTTCTAACCTTGACCCCTAGTCTTAGAGTCTATACTGAATACTTCAGTTCCACCATCATCAGATCAAATTCAGTCAGAAATGTAAGCTATCAAAAGCACACTTTTCATTTTGGTCTTGTTCATACATTGCCCAATTGATCTGTAACCCATTTGGAGCATTCGGTTTCATCTCCTCTTAGTATAAAATGTTAATTGAAGTTAGTCCATCTTTAATAAAATCATTGGGCAATAATAATAATGAATAAATCCGTGTTCCTTTTATACTTGGTGGTAAAAGTATTTTTATCTCTTTTTACCAAATCAATATTTCTCAAGTTTTCTGCAGTAATAAATGTAACAGAATGTGTTACAGAGTGAGAACCCAGGAATTAATCAGCTGAAACAAATACAAGACGTGAAAAGAATGCAACTCAAAGGCTTTGTCTTACAAATGATTGGCAGCTAGCAACTTAGGTATGGAGAGTTGGCTTTTAGAGTCCCTTTAAAATTATGAAGGTTTAAAACATCAGATAACAAATAAAAGAACATACCTATTCTGCTATGATATAAGGGAACAGATTTGTTTATGAATAAAATGTTTTATACTTGAACATTTTCACTTCACTTAAATTCATTGAAACCATAAAAATATATATAAAACATTACTGTAAATTTTTGAACTATAGATGTCACTGTTCAGTCATAAAATGAAGCCCTGAAACAGCCTTATTTATTCATGCTGTGATTTCTACCTACAGTGGCAGTTCTGTAATAATTCTTCAGACCCAGATCTCTATAGGTCCCGAAAGTTGTTTGCATTGTATGAGTGACCAAAGCATAATCCCATCTTCTGATCCTGACCAAACATGCTTTCTAAGTATCCTCATTTCTCTTCTTAACCCTGCAGCCTTGTAAACAGCAGTGCTTCTAGCTCCCTTCTTGTAGCAGACAGCAAAACAGCATGATATTTGAGTATCTATTTCATTTATCTTCGATTAAATAGGATTGGACTCTTGACTGAATATGCCAGCAGGTCTGGTTCCAAGTTTATTCTCAAAAGCCCATCCTCATGAAAGAATTCAATTAGAGTAACAGAACAAGGCACACTGAAATGCATAGGACATAAAAGATGTGGGAGTCAATGCAGAATTGCTTTTGCTTCTTGCCTCCTCTGGGCTTTCCCATATTGTTTCCATTAAATTCTTCTTCTAACTGTTCTGGAAATCCCTGCCTTGGTCTTACAACAGTGACTTTTAAAATAAGTTTTGGGGTTTTTTCAGATGTATAGATATAGAAAGTTTTTACAAATATGTTTAAAAGGCTCTCCACTGAGGGATGATATTTCAGCCACATCAGCTTGCTCTCCAGTAATTTTGACACTGAACTGAGTTGCATTCAACCATTTCAGTTCTAACTTCCAGCAGTATCAATGGCAGGAAGATTCCTTGCTCCAGTTGCTTAATACGCTGTATTCAGTTACTATGTGAACCCCATCACTGGAGCTTGCACCCTGCCTAAACATCTGTTTAGGACATTTGGGTTGTGTAAGTAGTTTCTTTTGAAAAACAGTCAAAGATTTTAACAGATGTCCAGGAAAATTTTACTAGTTCAGCAGCTCTAATCTAGGAGTCCTTCCATCCCAGAGACTACATTAGCTATCTCATGGCTTTCACAACCTGCATGGTCCTTGCTCTTTTGGAGTGAAAAAGCACTCAGGTCTTGATACCCAGTTCACTACCTCACAGGATTTCTTTTGACCTTAAATAAAGTTTTTATTAATGGCATTGTGCCATAGGAAATCACAAGGAGAGTAAAAAAAGAGGGAGAGAGAGAGATTTGTCATTTGATACTTGGCAGAGTGAACTGATGAGTTTAAGAATTGGTTTTTACTCTGATTTTGCTCTTCTGTTGGCAAGAAACATGGAAGTAGGATTTTGATCCCCTATAGTGTCCCCTTCCACTTCAGTGGAGTTATGTCTGATGTATTGCAGCCAGTGATTAATCAGTGTTTTAATAGCACACGCTGCATATAACCAGCTCTGATGAAGGCTGGCATTGCTCAGGTCAGCTGGTATTATGAAGTTTATAGTTCATGTCTGCATGATACGCTTCATAAAAGCGGTTTATCACTTTCCTATCAAGTGTTTTATCACTGTCACATCCCTACTGTTTTGTCCTTGTGAAAAGCAGATGCGGAAAAGCTCTCAGCTCATGTATTTTTCTTTGGAGAAGCCCCAGAAGGAGCATGGGCTGCCGCTATCAGCAAAGATGGTCTTTATTTTCAGAAACACTGGGAGATGCATTCTTGATCTAGAATAATTCTTTTAACCAAAGTTGTTTGTGGGTGACATTTATTCTTACCTGCATTGTAACATTCAGGATGGTCTGGGCTAAAGCGATTCCTCTGGTCCCTGGTTGTAGGCATGAGCTCCAATTGTCCAGACATCCCACATAAATGAACTTGCAGTTGGCATTAGTGTGGACCACACAGACATACCAGAATGGGTATAAATACTGCCTTCCCCGAAAGTGCAGTATACTTTTTTGGAGTAAAGTATCCAAATGGATCCCCTTGCTCCTAGACGGATACAGTGGTAGGCTTCTCATTTATTTCTCTGTGTCCCTCACCTCCCAGGCTACCAATGCAACTGCCTCTCCCAGTTTACGGGAAGGAATTGTGAGTCAGAGATCACAGCCTGCTTCCCAAACCCCTGCCGGAACGGAGGCTCATGCGATCCTATTGGCAACGCTTTCATCTGCAACTGCAAAAATGGCTTGACAGGAGTAACGTAAGTGACCCTCCCCAAGAGAGCAATGGGAGCTTTTCAATTCAGTGATGGTGAGCTTTTTGATCACACATTTTGTACCAAAAAGCTATGATTCACCTAGCAAAAGAATAACCCACGGCTTAGTGCTTATGTCAAGTGTAATCTAATGACAGCTGAGAAATCCATGAGGCTCGCATGTTCAGAAATGCTTTTCTGAAGCGAGCCTCCTAAATTATTGTTTCAGGATGCTATCTCCAGATAGTTTTCACTGAGATATGGACACGTAAGTGTTAGAGGCTTTTTGAGCATTTTTGAGACTTTGAGCAAAACATTACTGCTATGTAATGTTTTGGGGGGTATTTTAAATGAGTCATTTAATCACTTTAACGCTAACATAAAAGCCTAATTCATTGCATTCATTTCTTCATGTTTATTTTAAATCCCAGCCTTGATCATATGCTTGTTGTAGAAACAGAAAATCCTCTGACCTGCCCATCAACATGCTTGTTTCTCATCTAGTTTGTCTGCTGTTATACTTTCTGTTCTGTCTTATTTTATCACCCCTTCTTCTTTCCAATTCTCCTCTTTTTCAGGTTCCTGTTCTTTTTTCCCCCTGCTTGTCTAATATTTGCTCATTTTTTTCTCCAGGCCTAATAATTGTACACAGTCAGTGTATCTTCCTCTTAAATAAGTACTCTGATTTTTTCTCAGCTATTTTCTCCTTGAATCCTCCCAATATTTTGTACTGAATCTCATGAGATCATCCAAAAACAATATAAAAAGTCTGAGATTCTTTGTTACATTCAGTAAGACTGATTAGGGCCAGGGAGTTTTTTCCTGCCAGATGCTTTAAAAGTGTTACTTCCTTCTTGATGTTTCTATTTTATTGTCTTTAAAAGCCATGGAAATGCTGTAGAAAAAATAAATACTATTAAATTATATGATAATATTAAGATCATTTGCCAAGCACCAGCAAGGTGATACCACTTTAACAAGATAAGTCATCATGTGCAAGCTGGGCTTTTTCCTAGGTGTTCTCCTAATTCCAAACTCTCCTTTTCTTTTAAGGTGTGAAGAGGACATCAATGAGTGTGAAAGAGAAGAATGTGAAAATGGTGGCTCCTGTGTCAACATATTTGGTTCATTTCTGTGTAACTGCACCCCTGGCTATGTGGGACAATATTGTGGTCTTCGCCCTGTGGTGGTTCCCAATATACAAGCTGGGCATTCATACGTTGGCAAGGAGGAGCTGATAGGAATAGCCGGGGTCCTGTTTGTCATATTCGTGTTGATCATCCTCTTTATCATTTTTCGCAAGAAAGTTTTTAGGAAGAACTATTCTCGCAACAACATCACTCTGGTACAGGACCCGGCCACAGCCGCCCTGCTCAACAAGAGCAACGGCGTCCAGTTCAAGAACATCAGGAACAGTGGAGACAGCCGAAATATCTACCAAGAGGTTGGGCCTCCGCAGGTCCCAGTGAGGCCAATGGCCTATACTCCGTGCTTCCAGAGTGACTCACGGAATAACCTGGACAAGATAGTGGATGGGCTTGGTGTGGAGCACCAGGAGATGACGACATTTCATCCTGAGTCCCCTCGAATCCTGACAGCCAGGCGCGGGGTGGTGGTGTGCAGCGTAGCTCCAAACTTGCCCGCTGTGTCCCCCTGTCGCTCCGACTGTGACTCCATCAGGAAGAGCACGTGGGATACCGGGATGGAAAGTAAGTACCACTGTGTGCTGGTCTTGCTCTTCCTTGCCATAAGTAAGGGTTGCCTTCAGGGTGCAGCAGGTACAGTGGCGCAGGTACTCTTAATGCTCCAGCTTAATACATTTGCAGTTGTTACATTTCTCCAAGAAGTGGTTTGGTTTAATTTTGAAAGGCTATCATTAACTATGTATACAAGATTTCCACTTCTATGCATTAAGGATGACTAAATGCATTAATTCCCCTCGTTCAGAAAGCACATATGAGTAAGTGCTCTGAGTGTTAATTCTTCAAGTGATGTAATCATCTTTCTATTGGAAAAACAGTAATTTTGGGCAGAATTCTCAGGTATAAACTCTGCTATGTTTGGGGAGTTTATGCCCCGAGGGAGTTAAAACATTTAAACCTTCTGCAAGATGCAGTCCTGGTTTGCAACAGGGACAAATAAGCTTATATTCTCTACTTCCAGTGTCTATGAAATGAATCAGAAAATCATGTAGTACTTATAGGATTGTTTCAGTCCATTGCATTCCTATCTGCATTCTGTATCAGAGTGATCACAAAATTTCTGATCCCCACACTTACCCTATTTGTGCTGATGGTTTCTCACCTGGTTTCTTCACACAGTGCCCCCTCCATTCTACAACAGGTTGCTGCAGATGCAGCAAACTTCGCATATTCTGTCATAGCAGGAAATACCAGTTTGCTGGGACAGTTATAGGCCTATATCATCTATCCTTGCAAGTCAGAATATGTCATATGGACTGGGAGATGCTTTAGCATGTTGTGAGGGTTGAGATATTTTATCTTTCAGTGGTTTTTTTAATGCATCTTCAACCCCATTGCAACTCAGCTTGAACCAAAACTGTCAAATACAACTACATCATCCAGAAACTTTCATAGTCCTGTAGTTTTAAGCAGTAGGAACTGAGGAACAGAGAGAAGAATCTGACACTGCCCCATGCCTATGCCTTGACCTGCACATTTTTATCTATGGCAGCACAGTGGCTTAGGTCTGCTGCTGAAAAACAGGAATTATTTTTCATGTCTTTGGGCTGTATGTCAGAGTTCTGTTGTGCTTGACCTTTTTAACTATTAAATATAGTTTTGCTGATTAAAAGCATCAGCATGCCATCCCCCATGCGTGCTCTGTTCTTTATTTTCCTGTTCCTGCCGCAGACGCTGCTGGCGTGTCTATGAATTTCTGCACAGCATGAGGCCACACCATGAAGATGGACCTCAGCTATCAAGGAGTGGGTAGCAGTGCAGCTTCATTACTGCCACACTCACTCCATCTACTACATGCCCTGCTTCTCAGCAGGAGCAAATCAGCCCTTTCTGTATGGAGGTGCCCCATGCTGGGTAGAAATATCTATAGCGAGCAGATGGAGAGCTGCCCTTACGTGTTTGCAGCACCTGAGCTTGTTCATTTATAATTAGCTCAGGTATCTATCTCAGTGATTACTATGGAGGATAACTTTTTGTGTTCCTTATTATCACTCATATAATGTGTAGCTGAATGTGTTTATTCATGTGTGTTTAATTACTTAAGAATTTATACCATGCGCTGCAGTTACATGTCTAAACTGTAGAGGTGTCAGGACTGAATGTCCCTGATGAAAAGCAATGTAAATTGAAGCATAAGCTGTTATATGTCAGTGGTGGAGCCATTGAAATAAGATCTAAGGGCCGCTGATATGAATAATAAGATGCACAATAGCTTTATTGAGCATTGAATGAGCCTTCAGTGAGTCTCTCAACTTAGGAAATTAACAGTAAAGGTAAATGTAACTGTACTATCTTGTATAAGATGTTTATACCGCATTTTTTGTTATTGTTTTCTTCACTACGTCTCATCTAAAAAGCCGATATTGAGTACAGATGTTTCTTCCTTGATTACTGTGGTGTCAGCCACTTGAAAGACTCTTTGGACTTCAAACACCTCAGGAGTCTAGGTATCTTCATCACCTTGTTTGATGAATAGGTCATTTCTGCTGTCTGAAGAAAATCATTTTATTCAGACAAAATACAGATAGCTACTTGTTGGCAAGTTTTAAATGGCTCCGTGGTATAGATAAGACAAATGTGCATACCTAGAGTGTACCATTTTGCTTTGTTTTTGCTGTCAATGAAGGTAAAGGGGTTGATGACGCTGAAGAAGTGACCTGTTTTGCAGGAAGTAATAAAGGCAGCAACTCTGAAGTACAGTCACTCAGCTCCTTCCAGTCTGATTCCGGTGATGATAATGGTAAGAAATGGATTTATGTTTATTATGCTGGGGAAAAAACTATTCAACTCTCTTTCTAATACTATTAAAAACATTTATGTGACATCTAGAAACCTTTTAATGATACTAGAAGTTAGAAAGTCCTGGGTCTTTACTTTGTGTCCAACTTCTGAATTGCAGGAATGTAATTAAAATCTTGATGCTTGGAGTTGTATCGGTTAAAAACTTTACAGTGAATTAGAGGTATGATGCAGCAGAGTCACGTTGCCAAGGTATAAGTTGACTAATAGGTTGCAAGTGAAACTGTAGAATTTCTATCATTTTGCCTCTTGGAAGAGGATGACTTTCATGTTTCATCAGTCAAATTGAAGGGAATATCTGTGCCATTTGCCAAGTTTAATTTATGATCCCCACAAATCTCTGCTGGTGCTCAGCAGCAACAATGAACAGATGAGCCAGTTCCTGGTGGCTTGGCCTCTCCCTGGCAATCACAGCTCAGCGAACAATAGAGCACCATTAAATCCTTGCTCAGTGCATGTTCATTGCCTGCTCTCATATCCTACATCATTTTCTCAGTGGGTGACATGGGCAGAGCCATGCACAGCCTGAAAGAGGCCTGCAAAGTCAGAGCAAACCTTTGTTCCTGCAGCCCATGTATGTTGAGCACTGGGTCTGAGAAAAGGCAAGATGTTTCTGCCAGGAAGGGATGATGGATGTCGGGGAAGCCTCATTCAGATACATAGAAAAAGATTAGCACAAAGAAATTGTATTTAGTTTCCTCAGTTGCCAGTTAATGAACTGCCTGGAGACTCAGTTCATGCCATGCAGCTCTTCCCTAGGTACTCCTCAGTGTTGGAAAAAACACTTGAAGCAAAGTGTACTTGCAGTTCCTTTTGGTTCAGCTGTGGCTGACACATCATGAGTATTTTTGTCAAGCTTCTCAGTGCTTGTCTGCCCCTACGCTCAAAACAAAGCCTTTAGTGATTTTTAGAATAGTTTTTACAATTATGATTTTAATAATATATATTTATATTATAATAATGTATATTCTAATATACATTACCTTTACAATAATTATCCAGGTGGTCATTTATTGTATGTGGTTACTTTTTATGTCTTCCAAATTTTAACTAGGCTTTCTAAGCATCTGATCCTGCCTCCATTTAAATCGCTGACACAGTACCCACTGAAGGTAGATTGGACCTTCTGCTTGCTCATTTTCTGTGAAAGCTGCATTTAAAATACAGCCTTTAGAGATAACAATTCTAGTTTAGGCTCTAAACAAATCCCCATCTCCAGGGAGAATAAGGAAAGTAACTTAAATTATCTGAGTCATTCGCAAAGGTTAATGCAAGTCTGCATTCTCTGGTTTTCTTGCAGCAGCAGGGAAGTTTTGGAGGTTAAGGGCCTAAAATTAGGGCAAGGGGTAATGGGTTTAAACTCAAACAGGGGAAGTTTAGATTGGATATAAGGAAGAAGTTCTTTACTGTAAGGGTGGTGAGGCACTGGAATGG
>WYDI02010453.1:0-30486 GCA_009867235.2 Psittacus erithacus | reverse complement strand
CAAAATCAAAAACACAGCACTGCACCAGCTACTAAGAAGGAGAAAAATGACTGCTACTGCTGAACCCAGGACACTATGTAATTTATATTACTTTATATAGGTTATAGCCTAAGTTTAATGCAATATTAAGTAATAAATACATGTGAATTATAAAATATGTAAAAAGTTAACATTTTAAATACATTTATTAAAATTATTTTTTTAAAAATTTGTCATTGTTGGAAAGCAAAAAACAAAGTTTAAGTTTGCTTGCTGTATTCAGTGCCTGGTCTACTTCATTTTTATGTCTTGTCATTTAGTACCTCTTAACTGAAGGTCTTAAACTGATCTGCAATGTACTTTATGTCAGTATCATTCAGTAGATCCTTCATTTAGCTCACTGAATGTAAAGAAAAAAAAGGACCAAGAAACGAAAATTTAAAAAAAAAAAAAAAAAAAAAGGCTAAAAATTCAGGAGAGCAAAAGTCTTAAAACTCAGGTCAAAATAAACCCTGGATTCATTTCTAATTTTTTCAGAAAGCCAGCATAATTCTGAAGTTTACCTGGGCTATGTTTACCAAAAGACAAGTGTTTGTTCACAATATAACCAAGTATTTTCTTTAGTTGTCAGGATTTTACACCAGGACTTGAACTATGCTTACAGCTGTATGGCATTTGAAACAATGAAATTATTATCTTGACTATGACTTATCCTTTTAAAGGATTTGCGATGTAGGGGTTCAGCAACAACATGCCTATGGGGGGTGCATTCAGTTTTTAAATCTCTTTTCTAATGAAGGATAATCTGTGAATTCCAAACTTTGCAATTCATCTTTTTTCCATGTGATTAAGGGAGAGGTTTCTATACAAACCAGAGTAAATTATACAAGTGTCTCTCCCTAAAACTGATGCTCTGTCCGTTACAGCAGTGTGACGCGACTTCCAAAAAGGAACGAGCAAACATGATGAGGAAGAGATTCTTATCAAGACTTTGAAAATGTCAGAAGGGGCAATAACATTGGTTTAACTAGTTTGGTTCTGTAAACATTTTGCCATTTCACAGAAACATCTCTGGTGGCAGAAGGGAGATAAAATGATGCTTTTGTTAGGTTTTCAGTGATGCATTTCAGGGCTTCTCCACCTATCAGGAGACTATTTAATTTTTTTAAATATCATCTTGATGATGCAACACTTCATACTGAAAGAGTGCTTTCTTCTTTTCATATTAAGTGAGCTTAAAGTTGGAAAAAGGTGAAGATTTATCTCCGACTATCTAACGCCTGAACTTTGAGCTTCTGAACATTTCAGGAACGTCAGCGCCAAGCTCTCTTCACTCATCAAGGAAAACTGCAATTGCCCAAATAGCCTTCTCTTTATGGGAAGACAACAGCTCAAGTTCCACCACACCCTGTTCATCCCTTCATTCACTGACAGGCTGCCAATACAGGTTTAGCAGATGCTATGTGGCCCATGTGCTTGAAGCCATTTTTAACTTGGGCACTGAGCATTGTTCTTCAGCCATGTGCTAGAACAAGCGAAAAGCTCCACAGTCAGTTACAAACATGCTGAACTATTTGATCATTTAGATTAGAAAGTCTCTGAAGATTATATACAAAAATATGCTTGTTTACAATTATCTGCTTTAGGCTGTACGCTTTATAAATCTGTGCTTGGTGCACTCTATGGAAAGCTTTCCCAATGGAAGCTGAAGCCCTTGTTTCTATCTTTAGCATCAACCTGCCGGAACAGGAAGTTTCATGGGCACTGTGGTCTGCATCGAAATTCAGCTGCCTCTGGCCACAGATAACCATCCACTAAGTAACCCTAAATGTTATCCTCTCAAGGTTAAAAAAGTGTGTTTAAGATTACTCTGGCTTTCAGGTCACATTCTTGCATCCTTCCTGAACTTCTGCTTCCCAGGAGATTCTGCCTGGTGATGGATACAATCTGTTTTTCCTCTTTTACTTAGAAGTTGATTCATTCATCACACTAGGTGGGGAATATTTTTTAAGCACTGGAATGAGAGCTGGTCAGCACAAAACAGCATGCATGAAAGATAAAACTGTGAGGAAAACAGACCTAGGTTAGGATTGAGGAAAAGTCAGAGAAGTGCACAAAAACGTTTCCTACCATACACAATGCCTTGTATCAAGCAGCTAGCTGCATCTCCATCTCAAAACTCTGTAAATCTCAACTGAAGTTCTAATTATTATGATGCATTATGGTTTATTACCATCAACCTGGAATATCACCCAAAAAAAATCAACATTTTCTCTCATCTCTGAGGCCAGTTCAGGGAAGGCACTCAGGAAGAAAACTGCTCAATACACTGCCTGAACTAGTATTGTCTACATAATGAACCCAATTTCATCAACAGAAATTATTACAAGTATTTTCCACATAAGTTTTCAATAGAGAGTGACTTTTCTCCATATATACTTTCTGCTTCATGGTATCTACACTTGTCATCTTAACTTTCCCATATAACTGCTAAAGTTCTCCTAGAAAACAGACACCAGCTTTCACTACAGCTGAAGTCGTACCTATCATTACATGTCTCACCATTCAGTTTTCACCTCACAATCTAAAGGAACTAGGATGTAATCAACAGATATCAAATAACAAAACTACTCATAAGGTTACTGAGAAAATTTCCTTTCAAAATCAGAGGGAATTAATACCAGGGTTTGCCGTTGCATGGTACAGATACTCATACTTACTAAAAACTAAAAACTCTTCAGTCACGGAAGATTTGACTTGTAGGAACAGCTAGGACTTTGAGACAGGTCACAAAGCTGAAAGAATGTAGTTTTCATCTACAGGGGTAGTTACTATTGCGCTGCACATACAGAAGCAAACCAACTATTTTAAAACTCAGGTTGCTTAATGCAACAAAATGCCATAACACATTCTGAATTCAGAACTAAAAGCACCATTGGTATAGAAAATAAATTAAACTCTAAAGATTAAATCTTTCTGCTGCTGTTGATTTTTAAGTATCACTATTCTACCCAATCTGTTATTTAACCTGCCCGTGATACCATTGATTTCAATGGACCAATGCTAATGATTTGATTTTTTTCTAAAGCTGTCTTTCAATACAGAAAAAAGACAGACAGATGTCACAGCCACAGAAAAGACACTAACAGGGCAGAGCCATCTCCCTGCTGAAGTCCTATCAGCATGTAAGGTGGTTACCATATCTGGGGTCACCACAGCTCTTCAGGAGGGGATATCAGATACAGGCAAAGCAAGCCACAATCCTTATCTGTTGTTGAAAGCTGATACATACAGCAAAGGGAGTATGTTATATCTTTTAAATATGACTCTCCTATTTCCCTCCTCCAAGATCTCACATTTTTAAAACTTCTTAGCACTAAAATACTAACAGAAAAAAATATTTTTCTCCTTTTCCTTAAATTTTGCCCTTTTTTCCCCAACAGCCAGCTTCTAAAGTGTGATAACAACAATTCCAATAGAGAAAGCACACTTTAAAGGTACATGTCTAAAATTTTACAGCAGTCTATACCTTATTTCAGCAGAAGACCTGACACAATGCGCTTCCTGTCCAAGGCTTTGTTACGCAACGGAAATCCTTTCAATAGAAGCATAGATGGGTCAAAACAAGCCACAACTGCTGTATTTGGAGAGGAAAAAAGCTCCCATTCCCACATATTATTCTATTCAAAGTGTATCTGATTAGCATTTAATGGCATTCCCATTGCATCTTCCCCTTGCACCACAGTACATGGCTTTAACTGAATGCCTTAAAAAAGCTAAGAAATTAGTAGCTTATTTTCTCTTCAATAAAAGTCTTGACCAAGGAAGAGGGCACTTCAGAAGTCATCCAGTAAGTAAGCACATGCAACAAATGTCATGGGAACCCTGGGGTTCTTGAACTTCACAGTGTCATTTAGCAATTCCAACACAATTCCACTCCGCAACGGATGGACTGAGATAGCGACAGAGACATCACCAAGGGGAAGAATATCTCACACCTGGCTTCATCTGGTATATTCTACATTCTGCTTTCATAAGCTTCAGAGATCCTTTGGCCCTATACGTCTCTACAATGATTCTTAAACCACAGAATGAAGAAACCCTAGATGGCAAGCAGCCCTCCCCTGAAGTGACGGTAAGAGTCCAACACGTGTACAGCATACAGCTTTGCAGCATCTTGAGCTCAGGCTTTTATTGCTGATGAAGTACTTTGTGAGATTTGCATCATTTATATAACTGAAAGTAGCTACCACTACGGAGTTATATGGTGTCTACAACAAAATGTTACCAATCCAATTAAAACCAGAAGTCAGCCTCTGCTTTCCAGAAAATGAAGGCAGAATTTTATTTTAACTGGCAATAAAAGCCTTTAAAATCACCATTGTACTTCTTACTACTTTAGAAAGACACACTTCCAAGTTGTATCCAACTCCAGTAGTCCCAAAGGGACTGCTCCCTTCTTCTCTTTGGAGGTCTGAGGGGCACGGTCTCATTTGCAGTACAGAACAATCTGGAGGTGCTGCAGAGAAAGCAGGGCAAGAGAAAAATTAGAGGGGATGCATGAGGGAGCAGGAGAAGGATGCTGAGTGCATGTGGACTGGCAGGGAAAAAGGAGGAGGAAATGCAGTGTGCTGGCTGGAAAAGGAGGTGTGGGACTGGAACCCTTAAACAGCGAAAAAAAAAACAAATCCTCAGCTTTGTGACAGGAACATTTGCAATCCCCCAACCATCTCCACCTGTTTAGCCACAGCAATTCCACTGTACCACTACAAGCCAAGGAATCTCTCCAGCACCCTAGGCTTTTGGCTACACCTCATCAATAAGGATGCATGCAAACATGCTGCTCTGCCTAACAGGCACAACTTCTACAGACGCAAGAAAGTCTCTGACCTTCCAGCAATAAGCAGAAGGAAGCAAAGACTTTTCCATCACTAAATTCTTCTGTTTACATGAACTATGGATTCCTGCTGCAAACTATGTTTGTTCATATTTATTAACAAGGGCGCGTAGCACAACACTGTCATTTCTCATATGCCACTTGGTTTCTTGCTCTGTAAAGCCAAATCAAAATCCAGAATTTCTCATTTTCCTGATGTGTGATGTATTAAGCTCTTACTAGGTAATGCAACTCTGTGACTACAATTGCTGTTTATTTTCCTTTCCACCTCCAGATTGTCAAGGCAAAATAAAGCACAGCATTTTTTCAAATATAACCCATAACAGCTGAACTGGTCAGTCACTGCTAAAGAAGAAAATCACAGAATCGTAGAATAGTTAAGGTTGGAAAGGACCTTAAGATCATCAAGTTCCTGCCCTGCCATGGGCAGGGAGACCTCACACTAAACAATCCACATTTTCAACTACTGCAAAAAGTGTTTAAACAACTGTAGTTTACAGCCTCAGTATAAGCTCTTTATATTTACATATGTACAACTGTCAAATACCAAGTCTGCTCCAATAAGTGTAAACTGACTCATTATAAAATAATCTTTACTTTGTTTCAGGCTTTCATGTAGCGCATTAAATATCTCAGCCAGCCAACAGATGCAGCATCACTGTCAAATTGCTCTCAAGTATCCATTGTTTTGAGTGTTAATTTGACCTCCCTTAAAACACATCTACTTTTTGTAATGATAGCAGTTACACCTCTTTTTTTTTCCCTCCAGATAACACAGGACAGAAAATCTTTGCAGTGACAATCGGAGAACTGCTGATGTGAAACAAAGCCCCTGTAACACACACATGTGCTTCCCTATTTCAGTGCTAGACAAGCTGTCCCATGTAGCAGTGGAGAAGACATCCTTTCCCCCAGTGAAATCTCACAGAGTGAGGACTCATCCCACTTGGACAGAAACACTTCCTCCAGAGCCACATCTTCTTCCCCATCCAGATGGAAGCCACCAAAGAGCATCACCCCCAGCCAACAGCACATTCCAGCTTGTTGACTCACTGCATTTCACTGCCATTGGGTTAAGATGCCTTTTTGTTTCCAGCACACCAGATTTTTTAAATCTGCTCAGATTTACTGCTTCCATTTCACAACACTTTTGCACTCATTTCCTATGCGCAGCCAAAGTGTAATGCTCCACATTAGCAAAGATAATGCCCCACAGGGATGATTAGAAAGGGCTCACACTTCATCCCAGCCTTCCCAAAATGAACCTTTCTAAAGACGTAAAGGAAACACGTAGAAGGCATTTCTCATTGTGTGGCTGTACACCTGCAGAGACCGACCAAGGTCAGGAGAGGAAACAACAAAATACCTCAAGAAAGCCAGTTCCTTTGTCATCTGAACACAGGCAGGAAACACTGGAAGTGTCATAAGAAAGTTTTCCCAATGAGATCCTAGCCCAGTCTTGCAGAAGCCAAATACTGATGATTGCTGTTAGTCCCTTCCAACTGTCTGTTCTATACTATACAGTTCTGAGGAATAAGTGCACTAACATCTCGCCATTTCAGTCCAATAGTCAACCAGGCCAGATCCCCACATTCACAGAGGTTTCTGTGCTGCAGAGCACAGCAACAGGCACAAAGCTCTGGTTTGAGGGGAGGGCAAGGTCAAGGTCTGGGTCTGGATCAGAGCTCCTCTGATTTAAATGTCCCATTTGCCAAAGAAGGGCCTAGGTTGGGGGTCTATTGCTCTGGATTCTTTGGCAGCAATCAGAGGAGGCTATGAGCTATTCCGTAACACAAATAATATTAATTACCAGCCATTTTTCTTACAGCTACTTGAAGCACATTAAAAAATATTCCATTATTGTGCAAACAATACATAAAAGGTAGGGGTTTTTGAAAATCAAGTGTTTTAAAAATATGCTTTCTCTTCAAAACGATTTTTAAAGTTAAATCAGCAAAATTTTCTGCTGCACTAAACTGGTGACAAGACAAAATAGCGGTAAATCTCCTTGCAGTAATTCATGAACATTTATCTTTCCTCTGTTTAATGTAAATACATCTTTACACAATAACTTAATTTAGCAGCATTCCTTTCCAGGAGCATGCTCAGGAAGTTAATTCCTAATAGAAGTGTTCATGCATAACCTTTGCAAACCAGCAAGATCAGTCATCTTTATATTTCTCTGAATTTCCAATATTAATGTAAATCCTGAAAAGTCAAAGCAAGGATTTAACTGTCTTAAATTTTCCATTATGCTTTTAAATATACATTTTCTCTCATTTGAGATTCTATTTGGATGTTAGCAACTAACCCTTATTCTTTTTAGTCTCTGTTAAAGTGCACAGGGATGGGCACAGCGTAATCATTTGTAGGTTCAAGATGAAATATCAGCAAAAGAAAATTGTCCAAGGCAGATATATTTCAGCATGAATCATTAATTCCTAAAGCTTGAGTCTCTTCATTATTCATTACACATTTTTCATCCTGCATTATTCCCTCAGTTAGCAGATTTGCAATGAGATACTTACAGCTCAAAAGTGTTAACGCGTACCTGAGGAGACGAGGCCCATGCCTCAGCACCATCAAACTGAGCAATTCACAGGTAACCACAAGATTAAAACTGTTTTTTCCACTGTATTGCAAAAATCACAGTCACCGAAATCTGGCATTTTACAGACTGAGCCCATCAGCCTCTGTGACTAGTTTCCCTGACTATTTGCAGGGTGCTTCTTTTTGCCAAAATTGCAAACAAGAAAACCCAACCCCAAATACTTGGATTTCTATCAGATTTGTGCTGTCTCTATGCTGTTGGAAGCTAGGAAGCTGTTTGTGCAATTATTCCATTAAGAATTAAATGCTGTTTTATCAGTTCTAGGGAAAGACTGTTACTTTATATTCCACATTCCACTGCAGTGGCTAAATTCAAACTGGTGCAAATCAGAGCTGCTTCATTACAGGGAAGGAGACAACATCACAGCAGAGAATGGCCTCCAGTGTTTAAATAAGGGAAAATACTAGCTGCTGCTGCCTCCACACATATGGCTCCATTTCAACAGGCTGGGGAAAAAATCCATACTGACTGATTTCCAAGCCATTAGGAGTTCTTACACATACTCTCACTGGCTAGAAGAGGCACAATGCAGACTGCAGAACGGGAATAATACATAGGGGACTGTCAGTGAAACACTTAAACCATCTGCATTTGCACAGTGCTTGGCAGCCTAGGTCGGGGGTATAATAAAGGGAGTGGATATAAATGCGTAAAAGTCACTGAACCAATTTACAAGGCATTAGTGCATTGGCTCCCAGACTTCAACCCCTCAGCAAGAATTCTTTCAGAGCAGCTCTCTCCACCCTCCTTTTGGCAAGTGCTCAGATATGCTCAGCCCAGCGGACAAATCCACAAACAGCTTTTACAGAAAGCACATGCACCTCCTTCCCTTCCCTCTTGCACTACTTTAACAAAACAAAACCCCAGTCTGAAATCCCATGCCCTTGGGAAAAGGGTGACAGCAATCTGAGACTCGGGCCCATCTGATCGCTGTCACAGAAGCCTGTGGCATCTCACACACAGTCTGTGTGGTGCAGCTGAGCCTGGACCCCAAGCCTCACATATTCCCATCCTGGCACTGGCATCTCAAGCGTCAATAGCAGGGTGTCACAGCCTCTCTCCCACCCCATAAAACCATATGCCAGAGAGATCTGGCCAGCCCCAACCGTGATCTGCCCACCAGCTGGGGCTGGCACACCGTGGCCAAGTGGAGCCATGGCTGTGCAGCAGCAAGACAGCATGAGCATGTGTGTATGCATGTGTCTGCCTTAGTGGGGCCCAGCAGAGCACTGGTGGAAGATGCTCCAAAAGCAGCAGCAGAGCGCTTCTGCCCACCCTTGTGTGATGGAACTGGACGGGGCAGCAGGGAAGATCTGTGACCTGGCACAGGAGACACCGACGTCAATGGCATGACTTCACTGGAGCGCCAGCAATTTAATTTCACAAGATAAAAGGAAAATCAAGGGGCATTAAGGAAAGCATTTAAGATATGGGCCATCTCATGTCCTGTAAACACCCAGCATAGCTTCCCTTCCAGGAACTTGTTTATTCTCAGACTCATCTGGCACAGAACAAAGCACTAGTCAGACACGTCCCTTCTCCAGCAAGTTTACAAGTGGATGGAGTGCATCAGCATCAGGAAAGACATTGAGGTGAATGGCAGCCCAACATCACCCTAAAAGCAACACCAAGTCTGGGACCCACTCTTTGTAGCATCCTCTCTTTCCACCCCAATACTGTAAAATCTTACTTTCAAAATAAAACTGCTTCTGCACTTGATTAGTCACATGAATCCCATCATCACAGAGCTATTTGTGTGCTGCAGCTTTTGGGATGACATCTCTTCAATGCCTGCAATGGTTACTTGGTGTATAGCTTGCAGTTCAAGCAACAATCTCTCTTTTTATCTCCCCTGAGGCACTCGCAGACAATAAGAGGCAGAAAAAAATAGGTTTCGGTCTTGTTTGACTGAAAAATAACATTATTTCAACCTTTTTTAAAGTTCATCTATAACCTTCTTCTGGTTTAAAATTTACTAGCAGACATTCAACTTTAGAACAAGTCAAACAGTTGCAGAGTGCAGGGACACAGATACGCTACCCTTGGTCACCACAGCACTGAAGTCAGGAGCTTGCAGCCAAGTGTTTCAGCTGGCAACACCTGACCCGATAATGGGGAGAATGCCCAGGAAAGGAATTTTCAGGATGGATATCATGTCACTTATATAAATACTGTAGGAAAGAAAGAGAGGGGTCCATAACCCTGCTTCTCTCTGGCTCTCTACCTCTGATGCACTGCATCCTTTACAGAGTGAGGAATCACAGCACACAGTCGAAGCAGAGTGTAAGACATGGCTCAGAGAGGGAAACTTCTCTCATCCTTCCTGCCCCAGCAGCCCCACAGCACTACCTGTCCATCACCTACTGCAGAAACTGGTTTTGTCTATTCGTTAAACAAATGCACAGGCATGAGAGTGTTTCCATTGCCAACTTTACCAAAAATTATGATGGATGCTATTATTCTCATTTCAAACTTGGCATAACAGAGAAACTCTTATATGCCAAAACGTGAGCTTCCCATTTACCTGACCAGTTAGAGGTGAAAGCTAAGCTGCTTTACAATCAGCAGTATTAACGAATGAAAGATGATGATTTCCACCATTTTTTTTTTCAGTGGGAGAAGAAGAGATTGTATTGTTTGGGGTTTCTATTTCAAGGCCACTTCAATTAAAGCAGATACTCTTTGGGTGAGCAAGTTTCACTGAAATAAAGATTGTTTATCAAAAACCTTCCTGGAAAATTTTTTATCACCTTCATACCTCTGCATTAGACTTGCTCTTCAAACTCAAGTCCCATATCAAGGTTTGTGCACCTGAGCCTGCTTGCAAACTTGCTCATTACAGTCCCTGCGGATTGTGTTTTTGAAAGGGTTCATGATTCCCTTCTTTCAATCCAATGATGAGGCAGTTTCCTTTTACAGCTCCTGCTCAGAGTGCTACTAAGAGCTTAGCACAACATGGGTGCACTTTCTACCATCTGTTTTTTCCCGTCATTTCCAAACAACATCATTTGGGATCATTCCCTGAGGAACATTGTAGATGCAAATCCTGCAGCTAAGCTTATTTAGCAGGCATCAAAACAGACCTTAGTAATCTAGACCTATTGCATCAGGGCATATACACAGAAAACAGGGGTTTTCTCTTTTCCTTTTCTGAGCAGTGGACATGAAGGGCTCCCTTAACCTTATCCTTCGTTTAGGTTAGCTAAACAGCATGCCCACTCCCAAGTCCACAGATCTGAACATCAAAGGCTCTGCAACAGTTGTAAATACAGTTGAAGTCACTTGCAAAAGTGAATCATATCTGGGACCGTTGTCTGCTGTGTGTGCCAGATTATCTCTGAGCTGCATTCCTGACCAGATTAGCTACACTTCCCTGGAAAACTCCTATCAACATCCTCCCTGCTGTCTTTTCAGCAACGACACAGGAACGGCTGATTTTCCTATAAGAAAACAACTCTGGTTGGTCTCCTCATGTAAGACTGAGAAATGCCTCATTAGCTCCTTAACTTTTCTGACTAATTAATGCAGCAGTTTTTTAAAAAGCCACTCATCTTTGCTGCTATACATCATAAAAATGTGAAACAATCTGATCAATCTCAGCCTTCTAGCAAGCCAGGAAATTAATACCCTCACCTGTGCTGGACTGTGATGACAAATAGGTGCAAGAGAGTACTTAACTGTGGAACATTATTATTTAAAGTCCTGAGTAAGATACATTGAACATTTGCCTACACTTGTTATAACAGGCTGTAAGTGAGTTTTAAGTTAGATCCCACACTTCTTAGATTTTCTTCTGCATTATTTAGCTAAAAAAATTAAAAAAATCCCCTTCCATTTGTGTTGTCCAATGCCAGAGATAGACCTTTGTGTTCAGCTTTAGATAGGGGACAGAAAATGGCAGGCAGCACTGAGAAATGCATCACAGTCCCACAGAAGAGCTTGATACCCTAAGGTCATCATTTTACTTGCAAGAAATACTGTTAAATTTCATTTTTACACCCAGCACTGACAGTGCTTTAAAGAAACACAGCCTCATTCACAGGAGGGCTCTAGCTTTGTGCTTGAAAGTATAAAAATCTTTACAGACAGGACATCTCCAAACTGCTTTGAAAATCCCATTTATGCAAAACAGGCACAGTCTGTGCTGATCAAGTCTCAGACACTATTCAAAGTACCAACTAATTCCTAAAACTCTTTATAAAACAATACTAAATAACATACCAACTTTTGTGTTACACTCAGAGCCTATTTCCTTTTATTCAGACCCCTCATTAGAGTCAGCAACAAATCAGTAGGTATAGCAATAATAAGGCTAAGTTTATCTATTTCCTCCACTCCCTCTTCTCACTGTATTACTTGGAACAATAACAGGATGCCGGCATGCAGGACGGGAAAAGGCTGACTCCCAGCTGGAAAACCTTAGAGACTGGAGAGCTGAACACTCCCAGTATTGCTTAACAAAAAGAGAAGTGTATTTTTCTGTTTGATCTTCATTTTCTGTACACTGCTTAGCATTTTGGGATACTGCTGATTTTAGTTTGCCTGATTTGGGAACAAACCGAAGCTCCACCAACTCTGACTCAGGTAAGGGACAAATGGTATTTGCTGTTCTTTGGCTATAAAGTTCATTCAAAGGTTTTTTAACTCTAAAAATCTCTTCCAATGTTAAATAGTTTAAGAAACATCCCCAGACAGGCTATGAAGTTTGTATATATATATTTTTATATATATCCACAGAACACTCTGGGCCTAAACAAAGATGGCACTTGAACTGAATAAAGCGCAGATAACAGCAGATCTGTTTACAAATGATATTGGAAGAGGAAAATCTCTGTCCTTCTTGGGCTATATCACAAAATTCCTAAATTGTTTAAAAGAAAAGACATTTTATGTGTCTTTTTTTTCTTTTTTTTATTCTGTTTTGTAGTATTTAGATCATGTTGCTGATGCTTATTCATAAGGGAAAATGGACAGAAATGATACTGCAAACTGCACCTGTAACCCTTAAGGAGAGGATTTCACTTGCAGTGTGGACAGTTACAGGCTTAGCACTTCTTTGGGCGAGGTGTATGCTATGCTATGATCCAATGCAAAATGCTTTATCAAAGTGGGGGCTGACTTGGTATCTGTGTTTAAGGTGCTATGGCTTTACCATGACCAATGCCCAGAGGAGGTAAAGGCCATGTACACTAGCCAACTTGGGCATATTTCTCCTGCTAAGAGATTTGTTAAAGGCTCAGAGGAAAGGTTGCATAAACACATCAGTGACTTGGTCTCCCAAATTTCAAGTTTAAGTGCCCCAGGTACTTTAGCACCCTAATCCCAACTACCAGGTTTTACAGCCTCTGTTCTAAAGGACCAGAAAGTCTTATTTTAGAAGTTTCTTAACTTCAGTGGTCCAAAAAGAATAATTTTTTCTGACAACATTTTATGAGCAGGGACTTGCTACAAAAGGTTGGTTGGAAAGGCTTTTATCTCATCCTAAAGATAGCGTAGCAAGTCCCTGAGCTAATAAGTTTGCTGTACAGCTTGCAGAGACAAGGCATTTATGCATAAAAGATGAACTGATACTGCTTTTCCTGTAAGAACTCTATTCTGTAATACTGGGACTGTGAGTGTGCACAGCACCTTACTGCGCTGCTTGTCAGGCTGTAATAAAGATAAAGGAAGGAAAGAAATGCAAGGAATAAAGATACAGAAGATGAATTTCTGTGAGAAAATCTGTTCCATTCTTAGCTATCAAAAACATTAGAAGTTGGTTGATACTGCAGCTAACAAAGGCATAGTTAATCAATGTGTCCCTGCCTCCATTGCTTATAAATCATTATATCAGCATTTGTAAAAGCATACAGTGTTATAGATGTTCATATAAGAAAAAATATTAGACAAAAGCAAGGATACTCCAATGATTTACAAAAGCTTCTCATCTTAGGCTAATTTGTGCCTTGTAACAACAACCAATATACCAGAAACAAATCGCAGAAATGCTGACTTGCAATTTATCTGCAGTTATCTCCAGGAGTTATTTTTCATCCTAAGTAAAGGGTGACCAACAGGAGAAAAGGACAAGGAATTGATTTAGCATATGAAAGCACTGGAATAGTGCAGTATACTAGAGAGAAGAATGTGACGCTACAAACACTAAAGCAAATTAATTTGAAAGCAAAAGATAACTCAATTAACAAATCATTCTTGCTTTGCCCACAAACCTGGGCTTTGTTTTTCAAAGTGCTATGGCTGTATTGCAACAAAAAGAATTTGCCAAAGCTTTGCTCTTTAACATAAGACCATAAAACTGTGACTTAAACATTTTAAAACACATGCTGACATGGAAATTATGCCACGACATAGCTGCACGTCCATCAGCAACCTGCAGCTCGGAGTGCTAGGTGCAGGGCTCAGCGCTGAAGGGGCAGCTTAGGCAGAGAAAGCTCCACCCAAACAGTGGACAACAGGTTTGTTGCCAGGTTTGTTTCACATCCTGCCTCTGTGTTGAGGGAAGCAGAACTGAAAACAGGATATAGGTAAAAATCACTGGGAAAGGTTTAGAAGGTCCTCTGATATACAGCATTTATGGAACAAAGGACTTCACTGTGCACACATAAATCAATTAATTCCATTAATATTACAAATGGAAAATAGAAAAACTGTTTGAAAAGCTCTTTTTTCTTGTTAGGGCACATGCCTACAGAACTACAGGCTTCAATCAGGCCAGCTAATGCTTTCTATTTTTTAAAAAAGGAAGTTACATCACAGAACAGACGTAACTGATTATTTCAAGCAGCTGAGCTTTCTGTAAGGAATCTTCACCATTGTTTGTCATGCATTTGTAATTCCAGGTTTTGCTCAGGTTCTAGAAGTTTAATTTAGAGGTTCAGATGTTAGTGCTGAGAAGAAAACATGAGGTTCTCTGTCTTTGGGAGAAATTTGTTGGCCATGAAAATATTCTGGTGTATTTTTTAAAAAACAAATGTCTTCCCCTTTGTTATCCTTGTGGGTTTACAAATCAAAAATCTCCCAAAGTTTAGCCCTCACAGGACTGGTTTCCCTTCTAACCTAGAACAAAGCAGACAGTGATTTTTCTGTGCAAACTGGAGACTTACTAAGACAGAGTGATGCCCAGCTCACAATCACTAAGGTAAAATAATTCCCCACACATGGAGAAAAGCTGATGAGAATTTGAACTAGGAGAACAGACCTTAGGACATCAAGAGCTTGATGCTAGTTTGTCCCATAATGAATTTTCTTGATCCATGTAGGGAATTCAGTTCAGCATCCTGTCCCATTTGAAGGGCCTAGGCAGGTGTATGTCCACTGCAAACACAGAGCAGACAACACTCTGGTGCCATGATCAGGAGCCACCATTTCTGCTGCCAAGAAACTTGCAGTCATCCTGCTCTAGGGCCCAGGTACAGAGCCCATTGCAAACCCAGGAATCCCACCAACAGGATTTAGCAATGCACGTACCACTTAATTCCCCAAATCTGCAACCACTTTGGTCTTGAAACAGAAAAAAAAAAAAATAATGAGAAATTGTGAAGAACCTGTTTATAGTTCTTCAGTGCAACAGTACAAATTAGCCCTTTCATTCAATGAGAACCTGAGCTTCACTCATCTTGATATGAATTTCAAATTTGTGAATAAGCATGGAGTTAACCACATTGTGAATCTAAGATCTTGCTGAATATTTTAAGTAAGTTGTCTCTGTAACATACTTCTGAGACGTTATCTGTGCCATGAGTCTCTTTTGTACATATGCTGCTATACACATCTGTCGGGCAGGCAGAAGATTTAAGGCCCAGGCCTCCTAGGTGCTTGTTAAAGCCCACAGATGTTCATGGAAGGGGAATAGTTCAAGGGATGTGTCTTCCAAACTGGGCAAAGACAGGGGAAGCACAGAGGAGAAACTTACCCACCCACTGCAGGTGTTCACACTGCCAAAACTCCAGCTATGGTACTCAGAGTATATTCAAGTAAAGACTTACAATCAATAAACAAAAGACACACAGGTGGATGGGGCCTTTCCAAAAGACCAGTGAAGGGGAGGGAGTATTCTTCTGCTATCTAAAATACAAGGAGTTACAGAGCACCACCACAGACAGAGGTAGACCAAAAGCAGAAATATTTTAAATTCTTCATTTTTCAATATCCAAAGAGGTCAGTTCTCTTGTCCTACCCTAGGCGTCATCAGAACCTTCCTGTTCCTGTGGGATCTGACCACTGTCCTCTGTCAAAACTTTAGCAGAAAGAGCCTCCTCTTTTGGTAACACATTCTTCCAAAAAGCCTGCTATCAGTCTCCACAAATTAGCACTAGCCTACCTGGCTTTGCCCCCACTGAAGTTATGCATTTCCCTGCATCCTCCTCTCTCCCCAAGCCTACCAGCAACATCTGGAATGGTCCTCCTGACACCTGGCAAAGTTCACAGCACACAAGGTAGGTTATCTGCAGCACACACAAGACCTTGTTCTTATTGTGTATGACAATATAAAGGGAAATTCCACTTCCACAGTATGTCTGAAGGATACACTCGAATTCCTTCTCCTGCCTTTGTCCACATTTCTAAACGGTGCGTTGGTAGGATTAGTCATCCTTTTCCCCTTCCTTTTATGATGCTATCTGCTATGAATTTGTGTCCTGGAAATCCTCTAGGAGTGCAAATTCTACCTTACAACATACTGCTTGAGAAGACTAAGGGCCTAATGCTGCTCTCCTGCAAATGATAGGAAATCCTGCCATTGATGGGAACTGTTCCTGTCACAGGTTCAGCTTCACTGGCAGAATCTCCAGTGGCACAGAGCTTTAGATTAGCTCCTCCATTCTTTCTGTGGGATACTCCTCCACTACCTCCAGTCCTAGACCTGAATTCAGGGAAGATTTACATTATCTTACTGGATTTTATTGCCATTATTTTTCAGACATATATGATCTGTTCACAAAAGAGCTGGTTTACTCAAGTTATGGTTAGGCCAACCAATTAATACTACTAATAAAGCATCAGACTTTTCACCATCTAACCTATGAGTCCAGATCTACAATGAAGTAGTATATATTATCTATTTGCTGTTGATTTAGGTTTTTAGGCTGTTCTTAAATAAAAAATAAATACTGTCACACTGTGGACATTTTAGTATCATCTACATTATCAATGCACTCCACCTAAAACATATACCCAGCACCAGAATTAAAAAGCGAGAGCAGAAAGCAGAGAGCACAAAAAGCAGGGATGTTTTTTGTAATGGGTTCGTCTTACAAAGACAATAGTGTGTTTGATGGTGACAAAGCTACTGCAGAGCTCTATCGTTTGTAGCACCATTTAATGAATACATTTGCTTTGTACACTAGATTTGTCAGCAGCAGCACTGGTAAAAGTTTAGGATTAGTATAGATACTGAATCCTCCAGTAACTGTACTTGGAGATTACTTAAATTTCAAACAAGAAGAAAGCTGCGTATTTCTCTCTGGAATACACAGTGTCATTTTCCTGCTGTGAAATGGTGAGCTGGATTACCTGCCTTATATGGCTTGATTTGTGGCTTCTTTAAATGAAGAGAAAGGGTTTATTCGCACAAGAAAAGGGTTTTCAGTGGCCATGAATACAATGAGTTGGGGCAGAATAAACGTTCCGTTTAGGCAGCCACTAAGGGCAGAACCAACCTCAGATTAAGAAATACCTCCAGCTGCGCTGTGGATTCAGGCAGCAAACCATCAAGTGCAGCACTGCTGTGAACAAGAACTCCCCAGACAGTCAGGTTACTTTAAAGCCACCAGCTAACAAGGCGGCGCAGGCTGCTCACCAGTGCTCACCGCACTGTGCCCCAGCAGGGCAGCAGCAGCAGCAGCCACCAGCCCTGATCCTGGCCCTGGCTTGAGAAGACCTGTGAGCAGAAATGTCCCCGGATCAGCCAGCTGGAACATCCCCAGCTCTCTCATCACTTTCACACGAGCTTCTTACCACACATGAGCAGAAGCATGGCATGCCTTGAAACAGGGTCACTCCTGCAGTCATGGCTTACATGTTGAACTATCACTCACCATGGCAGCAATCTGCTTCATGAAGCAAGCCCTCCTTGCATGCAGGTTCCCTCACTGCCTCGGGACTGGGGTAGCAAAATGCATCAGACTAATGTCTTGCTTAAGTCAGTGCATAGATGATGGAAGAAAACTGTGTTAAATCACAACAGCTCCCACATGGAAACAAATCCGTATGGAAAAAAGTCTAGCTTTACAAAAACCCACAAAACTTACAATAGATTTCCTCATCTTTTTAAGCTTCCCTGTGTCTGAGGCCTGAATTTTCTGGCCCTTCAGATTCCCTTTCTGAGCACTGTAAGCTGGAAATTTGCTTCCCTAGTTTTATTTTGATTTGAAGATGAGATTTTCCAGACAGGAGCTAAGCTGTAAATAAAAATATTGAAAGGCTCATTGTAAATTCATAAGAGCAGTAATAGTATCATTTGTATCATCTCACAACACATGGTTATTATAACAATGGAAATGTTCCAGGAAAAGACTGAACTATAGGGGTAAGCAGAAAAGGTCTTAAAGTTAATTAAGCCTGGTCTGGAAGTGTAGTTGAATAGGGGCAGGAAATAGGTAAGAATGAACTGACATTAGAATTAGACATTTTTAAAAGGGAGAAAAATACTGAATGCTAATTACCAAACAAAACATACACAGACACACCCAGGGTTTTTAGCCTCTTGCCCGGCCGGAAAACAAGAGATTTATATTTCTGTACACGATTTCTTTATCTGACACAAAATTAATTTTTAGAGGAAACACTAATGGATTCAGTTACCCAGTAGAACAACCTGGACAAAGGGATCAAAACACATAGCCAGCTAAACAGGGCCTCTCTGCTTCAGATTACTGTTAGCGCATAAACACCAATTACTGTGACCTGTGCACGATGCTTGTGTTTGAGACAGATACTATTGCTCCTGAGCTTTGGCTGAAGGAAAATGTCAAGAAAATCTTATCTGCTGTAAACACAGCTACAATGCACTTCAAAAAAAAAAAAAATTGTATTTATTGCACACAGTTTCTCAAAGGATGAGGACTTTTCCTTAATCAAAGCCTCTCAGTTGGAGCTCTGTGCTAGGAAGCCTCACTGATACTAAGGCTTTATCTGGAAACAAAGGAAAAGTGGAAAAAGCTCTATAATATGTTATTCTCACAGTGTAACTTATTTTGCTTCAGCTTGGCCAAACTCTTAAACATTCAGTGACATATTTGGCAGAATCGACCAAGGAGCCATATGAAAACAGCTCAATTCTGAAATGGGCACACTGTTTACAGTAGGAAACAAAGCTTATGGTTAGAGATGCTTGAGAAATCTTTTTAATGATCACTAACACCTTCAATATAACCAAAGTCTTCCAATTCTGCACTGGGATGAGCCAAAAATTTTTTGGGAGGATTCCCTTGTCCCCTTCTCACCCAAACCTCCATTGCTCCTCAAAAATTCAACATCATCATCTGAGTGTGAAAAGCGGTGGGGATGAGGCAGGCTCAGTGCTGAGACACCTGCACCTCTGTCTCTCCTACTAGAGCCACTTTAGTCCGGGCTAAGCAAAAGGAAACTGGCTCAAAGCGAGCAAAAAAGAAGCTGGATCTGCAACCTTGTAAATGTGTCACTGAAACTGACAGAGCCTCAGCCCTTGGCAGGAAGAGTACACCTGACTGCAAGATCATCCCTGAAACTACTTCTTGCATACAAGGAAGAAAACAAGTTCTTTACCTGTCTGTAGCCTTGGCACTTCATCACTATTTTCAGCTTCTGTCTTTACCAATAATTATTCTGGATGGGAGATATTTTTCTCTTAGCTTTTATATTTTGGACAAAGAATTCACAGAGGAAAGTTTTGCACGTCCAAAGAATGCATATGCAAGGTTAATTCCACCCACCTTATTAGCTCATTTCAGAACAGAAGGGCAGTACTTAATGCAAAATTAATCTCTCAAAATAGCTCAGATTTCAACAGCATTTGGCAACTGTCATCAAAAGATGTGTGGCCGAGAACAAATTTTCTGTCATTTAATTGTTAGTTTCACCCCTACAGCATCTGCAAAAGCAAATGAATCACAGTAGACATAGGTACTATGAGCTTCCTGATTTTAAAAAACGAGCACTCTAAATCAACGGAACACAGAATCTGTATGACACGAAGATGATAAGGTGCAATATTCTCTGTACCAGCTCCCAAACTTTGCTCATGGGTTTCAGCATTCTCACTGAACACCAGAATAATCCTGCTCCTCAGGAGTCATTCAGCCCTCAAATACACACTCCCAAAGCTCAGAAGCTGTGAAGAACAGTAAGAGAGTAGCTCATGACCTTAAACTCAGTGCTGTGCATGCTGTCAACAATTTAGAGTAAGCCAAATCTTCTGTTCATGTTAATATATTTATTTGTTATGAAAAAGTGTCATAAACTGGCTTAATAATTTAATCACAAATGAGCTTCAAAATATTTTAGTGACTGGGTTTATACTGGACACTGTGCTTAAGCACATTTTATCCCTTGTTATATTTTATACTAACATATTTGTATACAAAGTAAAAGGCTTTATGCAAGGAAAGACTGGACAATACCACTTGCTTCTTTAAAGTACTCTAACCAATTTTGGGGTCACTTCAGGAAAAGGTTCTGTAGTAAAGCATTATATGACCATAGTAGCAAGCCCCAAATAAGAACTTTTAAGCAGCACCAGAACATACATATTTCAGTGCTTCACCTACTGCATCTGTTCATTTTCAAATTGGTTATCATCAGCTCTCAAGTATCTCTACAGTCTCTGCGATGACAAATAGCATTATCATGAAAAACGAGTAAAGATATTGATTCTGCACCTGGCACAATCCATGATCTGCATGCTGAAAGTGTGAAATGAGGAAGATTCTTAAAACTCACCTAATGATTTGGTGTGGCTCTGATAAACTTTCACATGTGTTTCTCTCCTGGGTGGAGTAGAAGACCAGCAGTGTTACTAAAATTGGTAGATTACGTGCTAGACATACCAGGATGCTCATATAGAAGGAAAACAGTCATCCACAAGAAAAAAACAGTCAGATTGCGTAACTGACCTGATAAAAAGAGAAGGCCAGTCCTCTCATCACCAATTTTTAATGATCTCAAAATATTCTTTTACCTTTGCTATGTGACTCATCCTCACTACAGCAAACAGCCCTCACTTAAACAGCTCACTGTCATTTCCACAACAGAAGTGATTCAAGAATTATTAATCTAGTCCAACAGTAACGCTTCCTTAAGAAGCCCAGTAACTAAAACATGTACTTAATTTGCTTCTCAGTTATCAGATTTGTAAGTAAGAAACTCAGATAAAAGACCAGATCAATAGAAAAAATATTTAATGAAAGATTGGAATAGGAATCATAGCTTGTGCACATGAAACACAGAAGCAGTCCCTCTTGGTTGGATAACTTCACTTTGTGAGATTTTTGACATGCCACATAAAAAACATCCCTACCTTCTCTCCGACCTCAGAACTGTGTACTCACAGTTGTGCACACTACACAGGTACGCAGAAATACAGCCACGTTTTATTAGATCCTGTATGAGATTCAATTCCACAAACAGAAATGTTTCAGATCACCAAATGCAGTTAAACTAATATCATCCACAAAAAGCTTCCAGTTCTGGCCCACTATGATGGCTGCGTGCATCTGTAGTACTGCACTGGTCACAGGTTGAAATTAGCAGGCTAGTTTTTCCCCACGCACACCAATATGTTTATTTTCGTTCGTCCACCAAGCTAAAATATTACCAGGCACATCACTGATGTAAAAAAACCAACAGCAAGTCAGGAGAATTTACTGATGCAAGCTCAGATCCTGCATCTGACTCATCCTGCTGCTCTTTCATATCTGTTATGTGAATCGAACTGCAAATCTATAAATCCCTTTGCCATAAAAGCTTCTTGGCAAGGAACAAAGGAGATCTTTGTGACCTTTTACAACTTTCTTTCTCACCCACTTCTCCAAAATCATTCTTCTTACAGCAAATGTCTGCTTAGACACATTTCTTATTTTCAGCTCACACTCAGCCTTTTCATATGCCCTTGTCTCAGTATTTACTGCAGCACTTTAATCCTGGAGGCAGCAAGTCACTTGCTAAATGCAAGCAGGGGCATCAGGAAGCTCTGGGAGGACATTCAGGTAGATTTCATTATTGCTGCTCACCTGCCTTCAGAGCACAAGCTCCCACACATTAGCTTGGAGAGGCCTTTCTTTCCTTAAAAAAAGAGAAGGGAAAAAAAAAAAAAAAAAAGCCAAACCAGTGCTTGCCTCCCCCATTTTTAGCCAGCTCTGTATCTGAGATAACAGAAAGACTGGGAGACAAATCTGGCTGCCTACTGTCCACCAGACAATGAATCTTTAATGTATACATAGTGAGGATTTATAGATCTTAACCAAATTTCTTCACTTCTGGAAGAGGCATGTCCTAGCTCATTCCTACACCTACTCATGAGTCAAAGATGGGTTTTGTATCATGCAGTAGAGAATCTTCTGGTGAGTTGAACAGACAGAGGAGAAAAATCATTAATTTGAGGGCTGCAGCACCTCTCCAATGACGACAGGATGAGAGAGTTGGGAGACCTTGTAAGAGTCTTCCAATACCTAAAGGGTCCTATAAGAAATCAGGAGGGGGGATTTTTACAAGGGCATGTAGCGACAAGAAAAGGGTGAATGGCTTTAAACAGAGATTTACATTAGATCCTAGGCAGAAGTTCTTCCCTGTGAGAGTGCTGAGCACAGGCTGCCCACAGAAGCTGTGGCTGCCCCATCCCCGGCAGTGTTCAAGGCCAGCTTGGATAGGGCTTGGAGCAACCTGATCTAGTGGAAGGTGGCCCTGCCCACAAGCAGGGGTTGGAACTTTAAGGTCCCTTCCAACCCAAACCATTCTATAATACATTTTCGCCAGACCTACAAGAAACTTGGAGCTGAAACTACAAAGAACTTTCAGACTAGAACTATTCTTTTTTCCCTGGAAAAAACATGAAGAGCTAAAAACTCAAGTGCTGATTAATCTCCTCAACTATATTGATACAGGGTGTTGCATTATCAACACCAAGAACTGAACAGCACCAAATGCATCCAAGAGTGCTCTCACAACAGTGAGCGACAGGTGGGCTTCTTTTCAAAGTAGGAGGTTCAGTTAAGATACTGCTGAAGTGCCTTTTCATTCAAAGGTACTATGACAAGTGTAAAATGTCATTTCATAATCACTTTTCAGACAGGCATTTGCTCTCAAGACTGTTTAGTCATCAAAGTGGCTATTTACTCAAAGGTACTATCATGCATATAAAAAGTCATTTTATAATCAGTTTTCAGGTAGGCATTTGCACTCCAGACTCCAGTCATCAGTGAAAACCACTTCGCAGATGCATAAAATCGACATAAGGACAATCAGAAATGTAATACCAGGTAGTCAGGCACTTGGCACATTTAAATCAACTCAATAATCTGGAAAAGAAAAAGCATCACAGTGTTCTCAGGAAAGGCCTATTTTAAAATGACTCATTATACATTGTTGAGGACGTGTTACAAGGCAGCTTTACTAAGAACTAAGATAAACACTGAGAAGCCACAAGAAAAAATCACGTCTGAAAATGCGACAAAAAACAATTGCTCCAGGTCAAATGTTGCACAATTTACTTAGTTTTTTAAGTAATGTTACTAAAGTTTGAAGACCTACCCGAGTTCCTTTTCTCACTGCACTCACTTGTGCCCTCAACTCTTCTCACACTGCAAGCTCAAGGGAGTGAAGAAGGATCACAGGTTTGCAGCTTAGATGCCAAGCAGAAACTGGAGTGAAGGTAACAATTATACAGACATGATTACTTGGCTGGTGTGGCTCTCTGGGTTTCTAGAAGCTGGTTAGAGCAATGTTGACTAATTATAAGATGAGGGAACTGGGAGAACAAAACCAGGCTGTTCTTACTCCTGACCTTGGTCCACTGTCAGGAGATGGCAAAACACATTTACGTCCTCTGCACTTCAAATGTAGCTTCTGAAGTAGATATTTCTTTTTACCTAGCTGCAGCACTTCTCACAGAGAAATCAGGAGACTTTATCAGTTGATGTTTGCACAGCCCTTTACAGTCCCTGAAAGCAAGTCTTACATATTGCTAGGACTCTTTTCTTTTAATAATATTTTGCCGGCTTACTACAGGCATTGCAAGGAAAAAGATACTTTACCCCCCCTCCTGTGTATGGTATGTTATCTTTCTATTTCTTAATGCTTACTGCATTCACACATTTACCTTTGGTCTTAAACATAATATATATGAGAAATTAATGTTAAAATGGATTCTGTATAGCATGGTTCTTCAGGGTTGTTTTGCCAGCTGACACTGGGTCAGATTCTACTCTCTTTATCATGGCTTAACTGAGCATAATAGTTCTGGAGATGTTTAGATGGTACATCAAAGAAAATGTTTTCCATCTGAGAAAAAAATAAATTGAAGTGCTGTCTACTCTGTGTTGTAGGGTTTTATCCACTGTAAATGCAACAGAATTGTTTACACAGAGCTATGTAGGAATACTGGAGAGAGTGCAGCAGACAGGAGGGGCAAAAGTCAGAAAACGCTAATTAAACTCACGTAAAGCTATCCACAGTTAACTTTTATGCAAAGCCTTTTGTGAAGAATGCGTCTTAATTTTCTTTCTCTCTTAGCCCAGCCAGTGCGCACCTATGGGCAATGCACCCACCCCAGCACCCTGCAGGGTCAGGGCCCACACCCACAGCAAGGGCACGTTAAGCTGAGAAGAAACTTTCCTTCCAGCTCCATACTTCTTCCACTAGATTGAGTACAGTATTTCAGCTATTTAGTACCCCCTACATTTATGTGGCTGCAGGCATGGCAGCTGAGGTTTCATTAAAAAGCGGAAACACCACAATTTCTAGTTCTGTGGAATAGATTATACCCTATAGTATTGATTTATTAGTAATTTTGTTAGTATTTTCTGCTTTGATGGAACTCTTGGTTTTGCAAGGGATTTTTCATTTTCATTTACTTAGTTCAGATTGCAACAAAGATATTGTAAGCAAAAATAATCATTAAGTTCCCAGCTCAGTCGTCGATAATAATTTCATTTCCAGCTTCTCTAACAATGAGGTTGCAAATTATTTAAACATTATGGACACAATCCTTTTAGAATTTATTTCTGTTCTGGTACAACAGCCACTTCAAGCCAATTTCTGTCTTAGGATGTTCCTTTTCACTATTTCTAGCATTATTTCTGGGTTTTAGATGCTGAAAAATATTGAAAGATTAGCATAATGTTTTAGTCCCATCAACCAGAAAAAAAACATCATTTCAGCTACAACTGTCTCCTCATTCACCAAAATCTTCATACAGAAGCCTAGCTTAACTGCTATTTAACAAGCAAGCATAGAACAAATTTATTTGCCAACTAAACTAACCTCACCTAAGCAATAAGATAAATTTTTAGAGTAATAAGTAAGAAAGATCAGGCAAAAACAAAAAAAAAAAAAAAAAGAAAACCCACAAATGTTCATAAGAATATTTCATCATAAGTGTTTTCATTATATTATTAGCTGCTCATCAGCCTTACAGTTGATTACTTACCAAAACCACTTGTAAAATGCAAACCTCTAATTAGTACACCATTGTCTGTACCTCCACCTGACATTTTTTTAATAATTACTTCCAATCTGAAAGAATAAACTACACCGAATGAGTCATGTGTCCCCATAAATCAGTTTGAATACCAGAATTTCTCAATTAACAGTCTGTAGTACCCTCCAAACCAAGAGTTATTTGCTATAATAATTGAATGAATAATGTTGGTGGAAAAACCCATCATTTGCTGAAAGAAAATCTGACAGCAAAGCCAGAAGCTTTGCTACCAAAATAAACCATTCCCTGCTCAGATTGAAAGAAGCTTGAATGATTGGTCCAATCAGAGGGGTAACTGGAGGTTGAATGCTAAGGTAAATCAGCAATGGGGCCTCATGGCAGCATGCCAGGGACAGCCACCTGTGGGACAGTGGGTACATGCTGCGCTGTCCCCTTCCCCAGAAGGGTGGCCAGGGGGCCAGTACTTGAAAGGGTGTTTCTTATGGCCTTTCTCAGTCCTGGCTGCCACAGCAGATACAAGAAGAAACAAAAAGCCAATCCCTGCATGTCATCTACCTGTCCTGCCTCAGAAACTCTTCCTTCTGACTCCATGGAAATGCACTCCCTTGCTCAGGCTTAGGAATGCTTCTCTTCTGCTGCTGCCTCTGGCATTTCAGTGTGACCTCCTGGAAAGGAAAACTATTGCAGCAAAAAAATGAGAGAGTGTTTAGTACAGCTTGTCAAAAGCTAACATCCATGGAATGTGGCCTTCACAACAGGACAGTGCCCTTACCCAGTTACTGCTCAGCAGCATCCTGCTTCTGAAGTGCTAGTGTGTGCTGCCAAGGAAGGGTATTCTTAACTAGTGTGATGAATTCAGCTAAAGATTCAACAGCAGTGGACTTCCAGCTGCCAAATGGAAAACTCATATGGTGTCATAGAGAAAGTCTTCTCGGAGTTAGACTGTTCTATGAAGCAATGCATATCACATGTCCCTAAAAAAGACAGCATGCAAAGTGCTCCAGCGTACAGTATTATTTGTACCAAAATGAGAAATTTTGAAAGACATCAAAGAGAAGCAGAAGTAATTTTTTGCACGAGGCTTCTCTATCTCAGTCTGTGTTTGACCTACAGTGCATACCAGAAGGCAGACCATACTGCACCAAACTGCTCACAGAGGAACCATTGGAGGTTAGAAAAGTTTTAACAAGGAATTTGTCAATCAGGAGTTAAAGGAAGTGAAGTCACCTTAAAAATCTAAGAACACAAAGATGGAACTGCTGAGTGGACAGGATAGCTTAAGCTTCAAATGAAACGTGCATAGATTGAGATGAGCTCTTAGGCACCCTGTGAGGGTGCTGAAGCACTGGCACAGATTGCCCAGGGAAGCTGTGGCTGCCCCATCCCTGGCTCTGTTCAAGGCCAGGTTGGATGGGGCTTGCAGCAACCTGGTCTAGTGGAAGGTGTCCCTGCCTGTGAAAGGCGGTTGGAACTGGATGAGCTTTAAGGTCCCTTCCAACCCAAACCAGTCTGGGATTCCACATATTTAGAAAGACTCAGTTTAGCACTTTCTGCATTAGTGGTCAGGCTTTCAAACAAGGCCTGAACTGTGAAACAGGTATAGGCCACCTACTTCAAGGGAGAGTTTGCACTAGCTGCATGAATCCTCAGGAATAATCAGTGTACTACCACAGTCCCAGAGCTCCTGTACAGATAACTGTATACTTGCTGTGAATTTGAGACTTCCATTTCCTATAAGCAATGTTCTGTGTTCCTATAAGCAACGTATGAGGACACTGAAGGTCATGGAGTTGCGGTTACTAGTAATCACTCTCAGCAACAGGGAGAGAAGTACCCTAAGGCATTTGACAGGCAGGGCATGTCAGGCTGTGAATAGAGCATTAGTCAACAGAGAGGCAAATACCAGGAAAATATTACTGGGAAAACAAAAATGTCTCTTTCTAAAGCAGATTTCTACCGAGACCACTATGCTTTAAAGACTTGACTATTGAAGTTAAAAATGCTTTCTGCGAGGATGCTTGTAAACGTGAAATGAAACTGAAGTGGGCAGTCTTGTTCTCAAGTTTTCCCGATTAATCTCTTCACTACAGCGGTACATGACATCTCCACGGTACCAGAGCAACTAGAGAAAATTACTTCATAAACACTACAGTCTGCTTTTTCCAAAACCACAGCCTGTTCTAGTCGTCATTAACCAATTGGTTTCCTTTGGTTATCATGTTTTATAATTTAAGACTAAAAGACAGACTCATGCCTTCACAACAGAATCACATCAATACCTTCCAGTGTCCAGGTGTAAAGTGTTCATGTATACAAATAAAACACAGCAAAACAATTAAATTTTACTCATTTTTCTAAAAATATTCAGAGCCAAAGTAAGTGCATAGAACACAAAAAGCTAGCTAAATCAAAAAAAGTTTCATATGAATCCATAAAACTGGGTAAAACACAGCTCAGCTATTAAAAGGCAACTTCAAAGCCACCTCATTTGGTCACTTCCTATACAAAGAACAAGGACTGTTCCTTAGTTTATGTACAACAATGTAGAAGAGAAACAAAAACAGGAAAGCAAAATTTCATGGTGGATAAGATATTTTACTGACAATGAAGCTGCACCACAAGATAAAGTTCATGGCCTGGTTACCAAAGAGTAATTTTGGAAATCTCAGCACCTTCCTGATGAAAAATTTTATTTAATCTTGCATCTAGCAACCTGTGTGATGTCAACATCCCGACCAAAATTAACAGTTTTATTTTTGATGTGCATGCTGACAGCTCCTAAAAGCTAACAGAAAATCATTTATGTGTAATTTAAAGTCTGATTGAGTGTTGAAGTTCTCTTCCAGTCCTTTATATTGGGAGGGGGAAATTTCGTGAGAAAATGAACCAGCTTTGCTATGTTAAAATAACTTCTCAATCTGATATGAAAATCAGAGGCCTCAAGTTTGCTAATATTAACAGATGATGCAAAAATATGGTTTCATCTTAGAATAATTTCACAAATTATCATTTTGTAGATGGTAAAACCTGAGAATAGGGGATAAAGGAACTTCATATGTGTCTTCAAATGTTTCAAAAGACAAGGAATTGAATCAATATGTGAACTCCTTGAGAAAGATGATTTCCTACATCGCATTTGGAATTGATTGAAAATTTCACCTGAATCATTTTTTCCACCTAAAAAAACCAGATTTATTCTAAATCAATATTTCCCATATGAAGATATTGACTATAGTACGTTCTATATTCTGCATATGTTCTATAAGATATCGACTATAGCATGTTGACTATAGCATTTTGTATCAGGGGAAGTCAAAACATTGTATTTGGGTTTGTCAAGCTGGAACATTTAATTTTGAGTTGGGTCAACAGAAACTTTGACGTGGGTCAGCTTCCCTCAGTGTTGCTTCCCAGGCCTGCTGTCCCCTTGAGCTGTGCTCTGTAGCCAGGCTCTTCTTTCTGCAATACAACAGCTGATCTTTGCTACTGAATCTCCTTTTCAGATGAACAATGGTAGCCCAGGTGGATGCTGGCTTTAAAAATTTGCACATTTTTTATCTCATTAAAACAGCTTTGTTGGGTTTTACAGTTGTTGTCTAATTAAAACGGAAGGAAGAAACCTGATATTTCAAATTTTAATGTTAAGGCAGATGAAAATTAATACAGAAATTAATCAAACATTTCTATAGAAGAAAAGTCCATCTGAACTTATACATGTGCTCTAATTGATCTAATTCTCTTGTTACTTATATAATTTTCATATTTCATATATCTTTCTAGGCTACAGAAGAGGATGAACCACATTATTCTGCTTTTCTCATTGTTCGTGGTTCCAGCATTTGCTGATGAAGAAAGTCAGAAAACAACCCAAAACTTTTCTTCAAACAGTGCCAGTCATAAACGACTGAAGAGAGACTGGATATGGAACCAAATGCATATTAAAGAAGAGATTGATACACCATTACCACACCATGTTGGCAAGGTAAATAGCAGTCTGCTAGTAATAAAGAATTAGAAATGCAGACAGCAAATTAATATCCAGAAAAGCATTACTTGTTTGCAGTCTAGACAGAATAGAAGAGGGGAAAAACAAACAAAGGAAATAAAAATGGGATTTAATAGCAACATACTCACGTGTTAATCTTAAGAATGTAGATACAGAGTAAATCAAGGATAATGCCAAAGGCAATCTAATTTTTTTGAAGAACACAAATAAATTTTGGAGAGTGGGAAGTATGGAGCATCCACAGTGCAGGAACAACTGCAATGCACACAGGTGCACCCTTAGGAAGGAAGCCTGGCAGCTGATGTATGTCAGTATTTTTCTGGCAGCTAAAGATTCTTTCAAAAACCTAGATCAGCTAATAAAAACATGCATACTGAAACACATACAGTTTATGTCTCCCAGCTTAGACACAAGCAATAGTGCCATGTTTAAGATTGCTGCTGCACAATCAAGAACTCTGTTGCACAAGGTGAAATAAAATAATTTTTAAGAATAATAACAAGCACTGACCTGCCTGCAAACACATTTCCTTCAGGGAAGCACTCATAAAATCCTATGATTAACTGCATATCACCCAGATAAAGTTCTTTAAATTTACTCTTTCAAACTGGGAACTACTTTGACACTTTTCAGATAAACGCAGTTGTAGGTTTTCCTCCCATATACAACAATCAGCATCTGTCAAGGCTGTCTCAGCAAAATGAAACAGACCTTTCTGGATCAGCACTGCTCACTGGCAGACAGTGCGATAGAGAGAGGAGAGAGGCCATAGGGTACTCAGGGCTAACACAGGGTATCTCTGTTTCATTTCAGACCAATTCCATAGCAGGTTGAGAACACTTCTATTCCTGGAGCTGTCCTAAATAAGAGTAATTCACTTTGTACTGTGCTGTGTGGTCTTTCAACAGTGAAATGCTTCTGATTACTTCTGCAATGGCTGTGTTCAGAGCATTGCATTTGCAGGATTGAATACTTGATAAATCCTTTAAAAGAGTCCACAGCAGCAGCATGGCAGAACTGAGTGACAGCAGCAGAAATATGCTGATAAGTTGTGATTCTGTCTTTAATGACCTTAGATGCTTTCCCTTGTATGTTCGTCCTTAGCTTTAGAAAAGGCAGTCTTGGAAGTCTATACCTGTTACACTGAAAAATAAAAATTGACAAAGCAGGCAGTGTGTACTTGCAGGCCAGAAACCAACTGTATCCTGGGCTGCATCAAAAGAAGTGTGACCAGCAGGTCGAAGGAGATGATCCTGCGCCTCTACTCTGCTGTCATAAAACCCCACTTGGAGTATTGTGTGCAGTTCTGGTGTCCTCAGCATAAAAAAGACATGGAACTGTTGGAACAAGTCCAGAGGAGGCCA
>WYDI02010452.1:97500-108675 GCA_009867235.2 Psittacus erithacus | reverse complement strand
GAGAAAGTTGGGGCTGTTCAGCCTGGAGAAGAGAAGGCTGCGTGGAGACCTCATAGCAGCCTTCCAGTATCCGAAGGAGCCTACAAGGATGCTGGATAGGGACTCTTCATTAGGGACTGTAGTGGTAGGACAAGGGGTAATGGACTAAAACTTAAAGAGGGGAAGTTTATAGTGGATATAAGGAAGAAGTTCTTTACTGTAAGAGTGGTGAGGCACTGGAATGGGTTGCCCAAGGAAGTGGTGAATGCTCCATCCCTGGTGGTGTTCAAGACCAGGCTGGACGGAGCTTTGGGTGACATGGTTTAGTGTGAGGTGTCCCTGCCCATGTCAGGCGGGTTGGAACTGGATGATCTTAAGGTCCTTTCCAACCCTAACTATTTTATGACTCTATGATTCTCAGTTCCTCCCTTTGCAAGGACTTCAGTGCTGCAGCACCAGAAGTCAGTTTGGACCAGCCTCTTTCTCCATTGTTTTTGCTTGTCAAAGATGGCACGAGGATTTGATGGTCACAGACTGCCTGTGAAAGACAGTGCAATAATGGTAGTAGAAGATATGGCAATAGACATTTTCCTGTGCTGGACCACTCACAGCAATTTGTGAGTGGCTCTTGTCTTGGTGTCCTCACACTAGTGCAAAGCAGATAAAGAAATTGATCTTTTGGAAGGAAGAGAAGAAAGAGAAGACAAAATGCACTTTTAAAAGTCTGCATGCTCTTCTAATGTGAAGAGATACACGTTATATGAACACAGTACCAACATGGCTCCATAACTTCTATAAAGCAAAGATAATATCAGGAGTCTCCCCACTCTAGATCTGACAAGTGAAAGGGAGGGGAGGATTTCTACGCTTACCAATTCCCACTTGCCATGTTTCTTTCCAAAACTCTTCCAGAAACACTGATACTTTTTCCTCTTTGCCCCGAGTATTTCTGCTTTTTTACATAGTGTCACAAAACTGCAGGTTTTTTCTCTAATGGTAGATGATTTCTAGAAACATACTCTGCATTTAGATTTTTAAACATGATAACCCAGAAAACATCTGGATTAAGTTTTTCCTACTTGTCAATAGTTCAAAATTTTTAAAGCTGAAGAAAAATTTTGTTCTAATGGAAGGATTGTCTTATCTGTTATCAAAAATATACTCTCATAGAAATTTTGGTGAGAGAAAGCTGTCCCTTCTCTGCCCCAACTGAAACTCATTTGAAGTTCATTGTGGAAAATGCCATGTTTCAGTCAGTCCTTGATAATATGGCTTCCAACAATGATGAGGTGAAATGGATGTGCTTACCCCGCATCAGGGCTAATATCTGCTGAGCTTGGAAAAGAAACATGTAACTCGCCTAGGGGATGGTGCTGACATTACCTTTCAAGCCCTGATGGTAGTTGGCAGCACAATCAGCAGCTCTCCAATGCCATCAGTACTTCATCACTGCCACCACTTCTTTGTAGAGTCCATATGGAAAACAAGGGTGGATCTTCTTCTCAAGAGCTGTGGCTGCAGGTAGAAATCCTGCTGGGAGGCCTTAATCCAGCATCTTCTCTGTCCCTTTTCCAGAGAACCTGGCCCAGTGCTTTCCAGCCCCCAGGGCTGCAGTGCCTAGAGGGAGGGTGTCAGCAGGAACATCAGTAACAGCCTCTGGGTCTTGCTCAGCTCTACCTGAGGTTATTGATTCACTTCCCAGAGTCTGTGTCTGTCATTAGGAGGCTGAACAAAGAATGAAGCTCATTTCAGAGTCAGATACATCAGAAACTTCTGAAGTCCTCCTCAGCACAAGGCTTTTGGACTGCACAAAGGACAAAGAACTTGCCTTGCTTTGCCATGCCATGCCATGCCTTGCCTTGAATTGCCTTGCCTTGCCTTGCCTTGCCTTGCCTTGCATTGCCTTGCCTTGCCTTGCCTTGCCTTGCCTTGCCTTGCCTTGCCTTGCCTTGCATTGCCAGCAGATTACCCCATGGCTCCCCTGGACATGGGGATGGTCAGATCCTTCACTGTCCCCTGGTGCCAGGTGCTTCACAAGCAGATCAACAAGAGGGTGCCCATAGCAAAGTGCTGCAGTACCACTGCTGTGGGTGCCCACCTCATACAGCCTTCAGCCCCAAAGGTACTACTGAGGAAGCAGGTTAATGAGTGCGTGGAGCTAAATTTGTCCCTGGTGTTAAACCTGCTGAGGTCAATGGAGGTACCAAACAGCCCGTAGGGTCCTATTCCTGAATTCAAGAGGTGTGTAGCAGATGGAAGCGCCTCTCCTGCAGAGAGAGCTCAGCACACAACATGCTGTTTCATAGCTGGTGTTTCTGGGCTCATCTCTCCAAGGAACTTTTCAGGAGGATGTCTCTGAACAACTCCAAGTGTGAATATTCCAGGATAAAAGTGTCTGTGTTGGAGTTTGTTTGGAATAGCTGTCCAAAAGAGCCTTGTGAGGCTAGAAAATGTCCTGTACACTACACTACATCCAGCAGCACCAGACACAGAGCTAAAGCATGGTACAACAGTGACTGTTGTAATGTGGGCTCACTGCTGTCTGTGCATTCCTCAGCTCCAGCCTCAGCTGGAGGACACCAAGTACAACAGAGTAGCCAAAGGAGCCTGAAAGTGAAAACCTTTTCACCAGGAAACCTATTTCCTGAAGCTGAGATCCTAATGTTGTAGGTTGACTCAGAAATGAGCAATGCAAAGTATCCAAGTCTAGGCTGAAAGACCTTTGCCCCATTGCAGGGAGAGGGAATTTGCTTGAGCTTGAGCCCTGGAGGGGGCATGCTGGGCTTCCCCAAGGTAAACAAATAAATTGGGGAAGTGCCTCTGAATGCCATAATTGACACAAGGGCTCTAAAAGGGACTGCTCCCAGTGGGAGGCCACACTGCTTGAAGTTCCCTTGCTCTTCCCTTCCCTGGAAATCACAGGTCATCACTTGCTGCTACCCCCTCCCCACTTAAACTGTAACCAGCAAAGAGCCATAAAAACACTGAGGCACAGAAAGGCTGGGAATCTGATCTGATGAGAAAGGACACACTGACAAGATGGCCACGAAACATCCTGGGAAGCAGTCTGGAGGGAGTAGGCTGGAACAGTGCAAGGGAAGAGCTGGAGGAACATGGTGGAGGCTTCAGGGGCAGCAGGGACAGGAGTGAAGAAAGGCCCTGGAACATCTAGCAGCTGTGTGGAGAGGAGTTTCCCAGGAAGATTTCATGACATGCGCCAAGGCCTTGGCACCACACTCCCGAAAGGCACTTGCTTATTCTCTAGTATCCTTGATATTTTACTCAGTGCTCAGAGCAAACATTTATTTGCTGACCAGAGCAACCAGCACAGTCTCTTTCGTTGAAATAAACTTTAAAATGAGAGTTGAAGGGCAAATGATATTAGGGACAGTCCTACTTCTGACCAGGGTCCCAGCTCTCACACTGCTGCCTCTGCTTGGCCAGGCATAGGGTGTCCTACCTGCTCTGTACCTCAGTTTCTCCACAACAGGACAGACACCACATATTTTTTGGAGCTCATTTCCTCCCCCCACCTTGAAAGTTTTGGCAGATCCTGCTGGCATGAAACCCCATGATGTGCTGGGAAAAGTCCTGACACACACATTAATGACAGCAAGAATATCTAACATCTGTTAGGTGGGAAAAAACAGTGAGGCCCCATGGAGAACACTCTACCCACTTTCTATAAGGTCCACTTAACCACAGGCCCCTGGCAAAAGTCAGCATCACCCTTTCACATCCCAAGCCAGCCTCCCCTAGTTCAAGCAATGGTCCCACATCTTTGCTGCCTGCATTCAGACCCAGGGATGCTGAATGGTTTCAGGGCATCACTCTGAGGGTCTATTCCCAGCAGTGTCATGGGAGTCACTCATTAGAGTGCTGCTTTTAGCCCAGTAGAGCAAACTCACAGCAGTGTTATCCTGCCAGCATCAATGGAGCCTTACAGAAGGTGAATCCTGCTTGCTCAGCCTCTCTCCACCACCTGATCCTGCATGCAGAAAGCATGGAGGTTTTTTTCTCTCTTTCCCCTTTTCATTCCTGCCATTCATTTCTTCCATTCCTTTTTTCTGAACACATGGGTGTAGCTCTGCTTGTGGAAATCCCAGTGTTATTCCTGCTTCATCCCAGGGCAGTTCAGAAGAGATGGTGATCCTCTGATTTCTCCCCTTACACCCTCTCCAAGAAGCTAGTTCTTGGCACTGCAGGGAGAGGAATTATTTGATCTTTATTAATTTATTGAAAGGAAGGAAGAGGGTGGAAAGTGCAATAAAAGGGACAGCCAGCAAGATGGCAAGGAAGAGAGGTTAAAAATGAAGTCATCATCTAATTGGCCTGCAGTGAATTATTCACATGTATAATCTTTTTTAAAGAAAAAAATTTCAGCACAAGGCAATGCAAGTAAATGCTGTTCATGTTTAAAAGTCATTTCCATAAGTAAGTGCAATTTCTCTACTGTTTGCCCCTGTTTAATGAAGTGAAATCTTGTTTGCATTCCTCCCAATTTCCCAACGAAAGGCGCCCAAGCGTTTGCACCAAAATTACTCGGCCCAAATTAAAACCTTCCAACACTTTAAAAAAAAAAAGAGGAAAGGGGGGAAAAATCAGACTTATTTTTAAAATGCCTTAAGTGCATCCCAGCATCCTAATTTATTTTTAGACACTTGTTATTAAGAGTAGTAGTAAGTTTCCCCTTTTCTCTCGCTCTCTCTCTTATTTAAATGAACTTAATGGCAATAGATGCAAATGTCTGGAAGAGGAAAATAGTTAACATTTATTTATTCTTACTGTTGTCTCTTCCCTGGCTGGTGTCATTAGAACAGTTCGTTGCATCCCATTCGCTCCCATTAGCTCTGCTATCAGAGCCACCCAGCACGACTCCAGCACGGCTCGAAGTGCTTTCTGCGGCCCACATAGGGACTACATCATCATCTCTGAGGCACTGGCTTAATGACAAGAAAAAAAATCGGAATATATTGCACAGCGATCTGGGGGAACAACAACAAAACCCACTGCCACCATCGCTGCCATCCGATGCTGTCTCTCCTTGACCAGGGGCACACACCCCAGCTTCAGACGGGCAGGCGGACAGACAGACAGACTGGCTGTGGTGCTGGGGCAAACACGCCTTCACAATTTATTGAGCTGGGCAATGTACAGAGAAATATGCCAGCAGGGACCTGGAGTGCTTGGAGATGTGCTCAGGAGGACCCAGTCAGACTGGAATGGGTTCAAACAGCTGCTCGGTGCCAGCAAAGCCATCTCCCCTGACATGGGGCTGCCAGCTGGTCGGCTCCTGGCTCCCCAGTATGGGCAGGAGCTGCCAGCAGGGGCTTGTGGTAGGATGAGGAGCTTGAACCCCCTCACTGATGAACCTCACTTTCCTGCAGTGCCCCTGCAGGAGCATTTCCTAAAGCAAACCAGACCAGCTCACTTGTGTGAGCAACCATGTATCTCAGAGACATGTGGCCCAAGCTGCCAGCTCCAGCTGATGGCACAAGTCACCCTGCAGGGCACATCATGCCAGCCCACCAGCCACTGCTGCAGAGATAAGGGCTTAGCCCTAATCCCCCCTCAGGGAATGGTGGCCAAGATCTAGAACTGGCAGGGAGCAGCCCAGAGAGGCAGGTGTCCTGATGCCCAGGAGAAGTGGCCAAAACCCACCATCGCCCCAAGCACCAGAGTTCTCTCTGACACCCTGGAACTGGAGGTGGACCTGGGCCACACCACAGGGGCAATATCCCTTTGCAAGCAAGTAGGGCACAACAGGTTGCCCTCCCAGAGTGACTGCAAGTTTTGGGGTCTTCTGAGCCCTCCACCTCACAGGTAGCACATGGGCAAGAGTAGCAGCAAGCACGGGAGAGAGAGACCAGGGCTCGGTGACAGCACCGGCTGACAAAACAGCATCTGGGAGGGAGGACATCAGCATCTGCAGTGCTGACACATAAAAGAGAGGCAGCAGCTATTGCAGGCGGGGATGGAGCCATGAGAAGAGCCCTCCCCCCGTCCATAAAGTTGACATTGTCTCCTGTGATAACTTTTCTGCTGAGGTAGGAGACACTTTACTGCAGAGTTGCACACAGCAAGTAGCTGCCCTCCCCCCGCCCCTTCCCATCCTCTCCCTCTCTCTCTCTCTCTCCAGCATCATTTACATCCTTAATTAGCTGTAATTCTGCAGTGCTCATTAGGGAAGGACTGGAAAATATCAAAGAGCCCACAAGCAGGGGGCTTCAGGGGAGAGATGAAGAGGGGGATGCGGGTGTCAGGCTGAGAGGGGATGCCCAAGGCTGGATTGTGGAGCCAGGAGCAACTTGCTTAATTTGGGTGGGATGATTACACTAATTTGGGAGCACTGATCCAGTGATGGGGTTAAAGAGGCCACACTGCCCCACCTAGAAAGGCAGAGGACGTGTACAGAGTAGGAGCATCTCACCAAGAGGACTTGTTCTTACCTCCTTGCTCACAGGTGATATCTCTCTGCTGGGTCATTCAGTGCCCCACACTCTCAAAGTCAGCAGTCAGGCACAGAAGGAGGGCAACCTTCCCTGTCAATGCAGATAAACCAGTCTTCTCCTCCAGCCTCATGAGGAATTATCCAGCAAAGATGTTTCTCTGGAAAATTGCAGCTGACTGGGCTAAAGCACTTCTGTCAGGTGTGCCACTGTCCTGCAACCTTTTGTTTGGAGGAAGAAAGGCCTAAAAGTGATCTGGAAGAAAATCTGGATGAGATAGTTGCTTTTTAAGTTAGATGCTCTCTTGATTTAAAACAAGGAGGGGATAAGCATTTTGAATATTACTTCAATGACCTAAAATAACAAACAAGCAAGAAATTAGGACTTGAAACTATAGGCAAACTTCACATTCCAGATTGCTGAATGGAATATATCCTTCAACCCTATATGGATAGACATTTTAAAGTTTTATTGTTGGTCCAGATATTTGATATAATTACTTTGGGGACCACCAGAAGACCTGGGCAGTTCTAATATGGACTCATTCAGGAGTATACAAACACAGAGAAGGTTAAGTCCTCCCTTTTCACAGTCTCAAGGTACAAGAACCACTAAGGAGGTACTATTGCCTCCTTGACTTAGCTGGAGAACAGAGAACAGGTAAATAAAGTAAATGGGGCAAGGCCATCATGGAAATCTGTGGCAGAGCCAGGTAGTGACCCCAGATTTCCTACTGTCTCTTTGAACCGCTAGTTACAAGCCATCCTCCCTTATGCTGTGGCACGTGGACCTTCATATGCCCACTTGCACTTGCAATCCTGGGCACATACCTGGCTATTTTTCAATTCACTGCCTAGCTGTACCTTTGTTCAAGGTTAGATGTGCATGTAAAAGTCTACCTGGGAATTCAGTGAAGTCAATGAGGATGGTCTTTGCAAGTCCATCCTCCTACTTTTCACTTGCTGGCAGTAATCTGAGCCAACAGGTTGAGCTGTGACAGTGTGCCCCTCCAGAGACTCAAAATGATCACCAGTGCATATGGGATTATTTACAAATACGTGAGCATGTGCACAAATGCGCGCTTGCACTTTGAAGTATCTTCCTCTTTTATTAAATTCTTCAAATCCCTGTTAGTGTTTTTGGATGAAACTTGCCATAACAGAGAGCCAAAATAAGCAAATGTGCCAGAACAAGTCAAGAGAAAACCCCAGTGAAGTATGTTTTTATAGAAGTCTCTAGAACCTTTGCAAAACAGCATTGCGGTGATTCATATCATTGGCTCTGAGGCTTAACGCAGGATAACTCCATTTGCACTCAGCAAGGACAACATATTTACGTCATCAAGGAAAGATAATACTGGCCATCATTCTGTATTAATATCTGTCTCTTCTTATAACGTCTGGTGTGTAGATTTCTAAGGTCTTTACAAAGGAGATAAAATTTCCAGCTCCACTCTACATGAAATTTAGGTTGCAAAAAGTAGGAGTTGGCCAGAGACTGCCTGGATCTAGTTGCAGTGCTTTAAAGAGCATTTTCTCTACACTTCCAAGGAATCACTTAGTCAAGGATTTAAATGAGAAATTGACAATGACAAAACTTCAGACTGGTTTTTCTTCATTACTACTCTAATATTTGGGACAAAAGAAGAAGATCAGGGGAAAAAAAAATGCTAGATCCACATGCCTATTAGAGATGTTCAGCTGGCACAAGGAAAGATGCCTCATCATTGCTTAGCTGTAGAAGACAGGGATGCCAGCTATCCTAGACATCTGTGCAACCTTAGCTCTGCCCACATGATGTGGATGACTGGCAGGATTTTGCAGAGGGTAAATACCTGCTCCCAGACATCCACAGAGGAGGGTGTGGATGTGGAAAGAGCTGCTTGTGGCTCTTGCATAGCTCACAACTGCGAAGGCCAGCTCCTGGGCAGCAGCTCATCCTTGCATGAAGCTGTCTGCACTTTCCTCCTCACAGCAGTCAGTGATTTCCTTCAAAATGGCTCAAAAGTGTCTTTTGTAAATTGCTCGTTAGTGGGTTCTGTCATACCTGGAGCATCAATAAATGGCGTCATTCCCACAGCCTACTTGCCATCATTACATTTTCTTCTTCTGCATTTCATCCTTCTGCTTGAGGCCTAGAGGAACGGCAGGCGCTTGCCTTTTGCCTTTCAGTTACACTCAGAAATCCTGGGCTCAGACCAAATGAATCTGGGTTGAAGTGTGGCTAAGCAGACATCTAGAAGAGCAGGTAAAGTATGAATTACAGGTATTCAAATAAGAGCCATCTTTCCCACAGTTTGGTTTCAAGGCTGGCTGTATAAAGGATGAACCCAAGGCATAAAGTTGAGCTCCACACAACTGTCAGAATCAGCAGCAAATTTGCACCAGTGGTGGATGGCCATGTATGAGCAAATGGAGAAGACTAAGGAGGAACATATTGACATGCACAGAAGCAAGCTCTTTTGTGTATATATGTGGATGGGCACATAGGAGTTAAATTACATATGTGTATGCACATTTGTATTTTCATGGGTGTGTTGGGATGTACCTGATGCTGCACATCAATGTGTGTAGATACCAGCAGAGGAAGGGGTACCCCCAGGCTGCACACTAGCTGAAGTTTGGGTGGGAGTTTGTGGACTGCTACTGAATAGCTTGAGGTGTCAGCTGTAAGGGCTTATTTCCAGTATAGAGGATTTTCTCCCACTAAGAGTCAATGAAACCATTCTGTCAAACCTCCCTCAGGTACCACACAGGAAATGTAACACCAAGGAAACATTTGGGAAGATTTCTGGTCACTGAGACTGTGGTAACTTGGGGAGAAGCCTAGGCTGTGAAAAGAGCCTGCTCATGTAATTTGCAGAGGTATTTGGCTGACTGAACAACCTTACACTTTGCAAGTATTCTTTCGGTTTCAGCAACATATTCTCTGTCTCCTTCACTCTTTCACAGGGGCTTGGAAGAGACACAGATCTGCACCACCTGGCATTATTGCCTGTGGTGACTCCTGCTGGGAGAAGCTGAGAGGAGAAAAGTTTGGAACTCGCCCACCCTGCATCCCCACGTAGCTTCACACCAGGCTGCCTGCAGGGCTGCAGCAGCCAGGATCCTGCCAGCCTCCACCAGCCCCTGCCTCAGTGCCACAGCCAGCTCAGAGCTCCCTCTACCCTTCACCTAGGCACGGCCACCTGATAGGACTTTGCTTGCTGTCTGTGGCTCAGGTCCAGGCACAGCTTTAGAGCATCTCCTTCAGAAATGAGTCCTCTCTCAGCAGTCAAAGCCAAGCCTAACAGTGCCTCCTGCTGAACCTCCTGGCATGGCCAGCACCTCACTCCTTGAGCATCCTGATCTTTCCCACAGAGACTCAGGCAGTCAGAGGGAGGGAGATTGATAGCCAGGAAAAGCAGCAGAGGAAAAGTAAACTCACACTACATAAATTCTGAAATAATTTTTATAAGGACACAACATTGTAACAACTGGCCAAGAACAACACCGAAATTATTTCAAGGTTTCCCCTTTGTTTGTAAAGTGAATATTAAAAGTGCAGGCAGCAGTCTCCCGGTGTTCTCCTGGGAACTGTTAGTGTCCGTAGTAACGAGGTCATTCCTTTTTTATTGGGAGAAGGGTTTCTGTAAAGTTAAATGTGCTGACAGCCTCTTGCCTTTGATGTTGGGTTTCACCTCAGTCCCTCCTGCAGATATTGCTGCTCCTCCCCCGCAAAGACACATCCCTGACAAACAATCTCCCCTCTGTCTTCCCTACTTGTTTGTTTAGATGCATGATAGGCAGCTCTGTTAAAGGGCAGCACATGAAGGTGGGCTGGAGTTTCAGTGGATGGGAGAGATGGGAGAGATTTGGTTGCTGTAATTAAGTCAGTCTTCATTCCCTCAAACTGCCGGGGCTTAGTACCCTTCATTTTACTGACCAGACAGATAATTACAGTGACAACAGTCACAAAGCCCCCAGTTACAGTTGCACTAAAATTGCTGTGGTGCCATGTTCAGATGAACACGGGACCTGCAGAGCCCTTGCCACAAAGCCCAGCCTGGAAGGGGAGGTGGGGAACAGCACCCCAGCTCCACTCCTGCTCCCCCATAGCTCTCCTTGCTCTGCAGCTACAGGGACAAGTCCTCCCTCCCAGCAGAGTGGAAAGGCCCTTCCACAGGAGGGCACACAGGAATCTTTGCTACTGCCCTGTCTTAGTTAACACAGCTCCTGCCCAAGCACCCTCCCTGCCCGGTGACCTGGCCATCCCTGTGCAATTACCTCCAAGCACTCGTGTACTGTGCCTATCTGACCATGGCCAACGAGGATGTTAAAATACAGATGAGCTGCGGTCTCTCTATGGCACATAGCAACCGTCTGACCTGCATAAAAGAAGAGGGATCTGGTGAGGATGTTCCTGAATTAGGGCTTGAGAGTCTCCGTTCTGAGCTCTACCAGAGTTTTCCAAAGATCTTGGGCACATTAACTAAACAGCCTCCACGGTAAAAGCACAGGGTGGCCCCAAGAACCTCACTCATCAGCTGCTCAAAGCCACGACCCCTGTGTGCTCTGTACGTGAATACACCACATCCAGTACAAGGGAACCCACGTCCCAGTGGGCACATCAGCACAGCACTGTAACACAAAGAAACTAACATTTGGTTTTTGTTTGAACATTAAATAGGCAACAATGCCCACAAAGTTCATTATGTATAGCCACTCCTTAAGAGTAGCAAAAGATAAATAATACTTTCATGCTTCAA
>WYDI02010452.1:0-92500 GCA_009867235.2 Psittacus erithacus | reverse complement strand
GCAAGCACTAGCACGTGCTTATGTTTGCCCAAGGCCAGGAACAGCAGAGCCCTGCTCTTGTGTCCACAGTTTGGCTGCAGGCGATGCCGAAGCAGTGTCCACAGGAGGCACTTACCCCCAGGCAATACCTGCGCCCAGGGCCAGGTAGGGCAGCACAAGGGTAAGTATCCCTTTGAGGGGACATGGCATGTCACGCCCAAGAAGGCTTGTCCTCTGCAAAGGGATGTCGATGCAGCAGATGAAGTGGTTTTTCTGCAAGGACACAGCAGCCTTTCAAAAGGTAGCAAATGCTTTCTCCGAGTTACTCAGTTGCATGTTCCAAACTCCAGAACTACACAAATCTCCTGAGAAAATGCAAGTCAGTCAGAGAGGAATCTTGGAGCTACTTCAAACGTTTTGCCAATAATTCATGTGATGAGATTAAAAAAGCCATTTCTTCCTTTGCCAAGTACACAGAGACCAGAGTGTTCTCTATTGTGTAGGAACATCACAGCATGTAGCATTTGACAAGGGAAGGTCACTGGGGAGGGGCCACAACTCCTTTTTTAAGAGGCTGCTACCAGTGTCCTTTGGAAAAACTGGTTTTACTCTGTAGCAAAAGCCATAATTGAATCCCAGCTAACTGGGCTGAAATACCTGTCTGCAGTTTCTTTTAAAGAGACTCTGTTGGAGGGTTCTCTGTTCTCTATCCGATCCGGGCCCAATCTTCCAGTGGCGTAAATCAGCAGACACCGACTGATTTATCTTGCCTGAGTACTTTAGTGCTCTACTCCACAATGCAGCATGGGCAAGGTACCAGACAGCAGAAACAAGCTGAGAGCAGAGATTCAGGCTCAAAGGAGTCTCAGGGCACAATGTGTCTGATTTCCCCAGACTTCCAGGGACATACAGCATCTTTTCCAAGGGAGTAAGAAAGCTACTGGAAACTAGCCCTTAGTCAGATGAGACAGTAAGAGAAAAACAGCCATTAGGAGCCACAAGCAAATAACCATAAATCATGCGATGCTTCCCAAAGTACTTCTTCACCCACACTGACCAGTGGGTGAGGAAAAAATTCCAGCCACAGCTGATCATCTGGTATGTGTATCACTTTTGTCATTCGCTAACACAACAGCTGTGGCCCCACAAGAATCCGGCCGCAGCAAATGGACAGGCTGCTACAAGACGCAGTGTGGAGAACTTCTCTGGAAACACGCCGCAAACCTCTGAACACAGTCTGCTGAATCTAGTGTCAACTTTATGGGATGGGATGGGAGATTTCAAAACACCATTGGAAATCTTTGCCAAAACACCACTGTGGTGTAAGGGTGGCTCCTGAGACACCACAACAGAAACATGGGTCCAAAATCCCCTCTCACTGTAATAAAAATGGAGCGATTTCATCATGACTGATTTCATTGTGTCATTATCTATTTATCCCATGTAAAGTGAGAGATGACCCTCAGCCTCCAGGGGATTTAGAAAACGCTACAGGAGTGTAAGGAGCATATCGGGGGGCTCAGAAAATACCGCTAGAAGCTGTCTAGCTGTCTAGCAGAAATCCTATGACAATCACAGACCATCCTTGCAGTGAGACACAATAGCAGGACAAAGCCAGGCGGCCGAGCTATTGGAGGATCCGTGGAAGGAAGAATGCAGGAAATACCAGGCCGACCAGCCAGTGGTCTGCCTAAGTCCATAACCTGTCTCCAACAGTGACTGTAATTCAGAAAAACCCCCAAACTCTGCAAGAGGTAATTATACAACAAGGCACACGAAACAAGATTTTCATGCAACTTCCTCCCAGTCACTGTCAGTTTCCAGCCGGCTCCTCTGTGGAGCAAATCCCACCCCAGACTTGACTGTACCTTTATAAACCAGGATCTCCTCGTGATCCGCCTGAAACAGCCCATCTCTTTCTGTATCTTTCCAAGATCACAGCTTCATCAAAGCATTGTGCTGCGGAGTTTTATCACTAACAGTGCACTGGGCTGAAATAAAAAACAAAAAATGTATTATTTCTACCAGCGCTGAGTTACTGCTAATTCAATTTCAGTGGCTGCCAATCATGGATTTCTAGAGAGGCCCACGAAAGGCTACTTGTTTTGTTACCAAGCAGACAGAAGGCATTCTAATTGTTGTTAAATAGTTTCTAGGAAGTGGCAGGAGAATTAGAAAACCCTATAGCAATAGCAAGATGACTTCCATTTGTGTGTGTCTGGAGAGAGAGCCCAGTGACTCCGGTTGACAGTACGACCCCCTGGCATGAAGCCTGTTTGCTTCATAGCTGTGAACACAATTAACTGATGGAATTTGGTCTCACTTGTAAACCTAATGAGCTGGGCTGATACAGGGATGCCAGTAAATCCCATCAACTTCTCTCATAGTTACTAAACAGCCACTTCTTCACCTGAATCAGCCCAGGTTACAGAAGCGCTGTTTATACCAGCTTCCGAGCACCCTGCCAACTGCACCTCACACTGTTTCATCCTGGGACATTATGGAAATGCAGAATGGAAATATCATAGGGGGCAGCTGAGATTCCTGGGAGACAAAAATAGACCCACCATTAAAAATTAGAATTTTCACCTTTGTGCAGAACTTTCTTAATATGCCTTGCAATGAAAGAAGACATTACAGGACCATTCATCAAAACTGCAATGCAACGTCCCCTTTCTAAATGTCACTGGTGGCAAAGTCCACCATGAAGCCAATCAAATTTTGATGTTTATGGCATTTACTTGTCTCTGCTGGCCAGCAAATTCCAAAGGTAAAACACACCGAAAGTCCTGTTTCATGGCAAAATAAAAAAAAATCACAGCACTAGTTTGTGACATGCTACAAAACAGCAAAGGGATCAGACCTGGTTTAGAGATTATGAAGTGATAAAAGAATGAGAAAAGCCCATGGAAATACCAAGAGTCCACCTTTTTTTTGCATCAGTGGACAACAGCTTGGTAGCTCCAGCAGGTTGTGGGACCTGCAGCACACGTAGGAAAGGACTTGCAGAACTCTTGGAAGACAGCATTTATTATTCAGCTGAAAATACAGTTAATGCCGGTGGGATTTGATCTCCCTCATAAATGTGAACAATTTTTACTTAGAGCAGCCAAGTGACCACCAGGGCTCCTTCAGCCTGTGGGACTACAGAGTACAGTTTTAAGCAGTTTTATTAACTTTAGTTTAAATCACTTCCAGCGCTGATCCCCCTAAAGATCAAAGCTGTTCCATCATTTATACCTGGCAGGCAGTAAAATCCTTACGTAAATCTGTAAGTCCCCTTGTTAAGTTTAACATTCATCACTTAACACCACTTAGCAGCCAGCCAGGGAAGAGTGTGCTTGCCAGGCCCAGCCGGTCCCACCTGCAGCTTTACACCTAGCATCCAGCGCTATGTAAAAGGAGTCAAAGGCTTCATCCGATAACTGCTCCTCCAAAAGGCACAGAGGGGAGATGGCCCTTGGAGAACACATCTCTGCTCCCCATTTCATCTGTGTCCCCACTGTAACTATGTCTGAATTCCTTAAGTTACTAGGAAATCTCAGAGAGCCACAGAAAACATTTTGTGCCTAATGAGGCCTTCTTGGACCACAATGTCATCAGACACTACCATGTCCTGCTAATGAGCTTCTCTCTGTGCAGTGTGGAGCTGCACTGAACTGAATTCTCCCCATAGGATGACACGCCATGAACTGGCAGATTAAACTTTCCACTGGACCAGGGACAGTTGCAAGGCACTGGGATGGAATCCAACTTCAGCTAAGGGGAGTAGGGATTGAGAACATGAATTCATAACCAGCAACCACCAATGAGGCGTAGGGAGCCATGTGTACAGCCTACACTTGGGAAAGAAGACTGGGGACTAGAGAAAAGCTGATTCCACCTAATGTAGGGCAGGCAGGACACAAAAGGACCATATTCATCCACTAGAAAACAATACAGGAAAATACAGAGGCAGGACCACCATGCCTTTAAGGAAAAAAAAGAAAATTAGGAACAAAAAGGACAGAAAATGGATTTGTCCAACTAATATTTGAAAGCAATGATTTCCCTCCTTGGGTTTAGAAAATACATCCCATGCAGACAAGGATGTTTGGAAGGAGATCCAGCAGCCCCAAGCAGGGGCAGCATGAAGGCAAATGGCTCATCCCTAATAGATGACAAGTCTGGAATGCAAACCATAATAGAGGAAGCAATGAAACACAAGGATATTTAGATAGTGTAGCAGCAGAAACTACACAAGTTAACAAGAGGAAAACCAGAAGATGGAGAGATGGATACCATCCAGAAGAAAACTGCAACTACCCAACACAACTGTTTCTGTTCCCCTTTGATTGGTACAGGTGCGGAGCCTCTGCTATGCGATGTGCCAAACCATTTCTTTGGGAAACACTTTTTCCTGAAGTTTCCTCCTCTTTTTATTTCTCCCTTTCCCCCTCCTTCTTCTCTCTGACTCCCCCCTCCTCCCTTCAGGCAGAGATATGTTTCTCTCAGCTGCTTCTGTGCCTGTGACTTTACTGCATGGGGGAAGTCAGTCCGGAAGGTCACCTCTTTCATCAAGTATTCTATTTGCATCCAAAATTGTATGTACATGAAAAATGTGGTCGTGTGTTGCACCTAGCTGCAGACGCAGATGAAATTCTGTGGAAAGCCTGATGCACACTAACCTTTGCAGATGGTGCAGCTATTGCTGAAAAATGGATTGCTTAATAAAGCATATCATCCGACATATTTGCTGCTTGGCTAGCCAAATAGAAGTTGTTTTTTGCACAAATTTCCTTGTCAAATTTGTCAATGTTCATGTCATTTTTGCTTTAGGTCACAGAGCAAGGTGCAAATTCTTGGCATCTTTACTAGTTGCAAGCCAATTTCGGCTATTTCTAACAATGAAGTGAATTTCTCTGAGGATAAGACACTCACTTTATGGGGAGGAAAGGAAAACAGCAGGAAGTGGATAATTTTTTTTTCTAGATTTTTTTTTGTTCTTGCTTTCTCTCTTCTTTTTTTCTCTTTCTGAGGGATAACATTTGCATTTATTTATGGATCTTGTTAATTCATAGCAGAGAGAAAGGTCTTTTAGCCTATTAAATCATTTACTTAGTTTGACTATTTGGTGCAAGATGCACACAGATTTTTTGCATTGGTGCACACAAAATTGATCCCTTTGTGCAGGAAAACTTTCAAGAGAATGAAAGATACATTCCTTTGGTACTCTCAGATGTGGAAGGCAGCAGATTCTCCCCTTCCAACCACCTGCCAGTAGAGTGATATTTTTAAGCCTCACAACCTCTTACAGTAAAAGGCTGCTTTGTTTGTTTCTCTACCTGCTCTATATCCTTTGGCTTTGCCTATAGACACATCACCTTGGTTTCAGACCTTTTTTCTACGTGATCACTTCCCAGACATAGTCATAGCAAGCAGCTCTACTCAGAAGCAAAAGTGAAAACTGCCATTACCATGTTTGCTACAGTAGCAACCTTGGCTGGGGGAGCCTTTAAAAGTGCAGCACGCTTTTACTGCACTGCCGTAAGAAAACAGTACCAACCCCTGGCACTGGAGTGCAGTACATCAAGAAGGCTACAGGGAACACAGGCAGCTCATGTAAGGAAATACAGCGCGTGTGTGAAAGGGCTGGAGCCCCATTCAACCCTTTCCTCATGGCATGGCCAAGTCACATCAAAGGAAAGAGAACACTCCTGGGCTGCAGTGGCCCCTCAGAAGACCAAACCCTACTCCTTCTGTGGTGCTGCAGGCAGTGCTAGCAGCATGCGCTTTGGGGTACAGAGCTCCACACCCAGCCACCCATCCCGATATACCACAGTTTTTGCAGTCCTCCTCAAGGAAAGCTGCAATTTAAGTGTCAGGCAGGGTATTTATTTTGCATTTTCCTTTTTGTTCAGTACCTCCATAGACAGTGCATTTTCCATTTACAAGTAACAGATCCATTCCTCTCTGGGCTGTGCCATATTCCTGCAGCAATCACGTTTCTCTTTGGGGGATTCATTTCTCCCTGAATTCCCACCCATACAAAGTCCTTTATCAAGCATAACCTTTTCCAAAGATGCACTAGTTGCTAAGTGTTTCCTCCAGTGATCTATTCCTATAAAGGAGGACTTTGCTGCAGGACACAGGCATTTGACATAATTCCATTTGCCTCCCAGAAAGGCTTCCCCTTCAGAAAGTGCATTATTCTGCAAGGAACATTTTGTTTACAAGGTTTATTTTGTTAGCAGGTGTATTCCCACTAGTAAGTTTTCCACTGCACCATTTTTTTTTAAAGGTCTTGTTTGGTAGCCAGATAGCCGAGACTGCCCGTGATAAAGCCAGCGCAAGTGATTAATAGCAAAGTCTCTGCCATTTTATTATTAATAGCAGTGTGTTGACTCAATTAAATCCAGCCTGCTTTTTTTGGCAGGCCTTTGCAATTATACATATCATTATGGGCTGCAGCCCAAATGCATCCTGGGAGTAGACCAGAACTCCACATTAACTTTTTCTGGCTCTCTCTTTGCAGGTTGGCCACTGTAACATGTGGGCTATAACCAATCCAGGCTGCTTCGGGGATGGCAGAATAGAAAAAGAAAGACAAATGGCAGTGGTGAGGATCACACCTAGAAAGGACATGCTCCCCCACAGCCATAAAAAGACTGGCAAGCGCATCCTGGATCCACCCCTCCACACTGAACCCCATAAACACTATGTAAAGTGTCTGGACAGTACCTGTTACCAGCAGTGGTGATTTTCCAGCACGCTGAGAGGAGTGTTCAGTAATCCCTTCCAAAACAGACTTGTAGGCAGCTTGGCCTGGCTTGAAGAGGCACTGAACTGAGGTTCAAGCCTTTATTTTGAGACAGACTCTGGCAACTCACGTTTCTTGGTGGTAAGAGACTCATCTCCTAGTAAAGCTGGAATACCTCAACTCAGAGTACCCCAAAGCATGCTGTAGGCACACTGTGTTGGACACAGTGCCCCTACCTTTTGAAACATCCCAACTAGTCTGCTGGAAAAAGCCAGTCATGGGGCTAAGGCATAAGACTAGGACAGAGCCAAATTAAGTTCTCAGCACTGATATGGACTCCTTGCGTCATTGCAGGCAAGTCTTTTTTTTGTACAAAGTCCTGTGGAATTTTCTGTACCCTCCAAACTCAAGAGATCCATGAGTCATTTAAATCACTTGTTATTTGGGAGCACTGAGCTTGGGTGCCTAAATGGTCAATGGGGAGATGCAGAGACAAGGATAGGTTACCTTACCTTGGGTTTTGAAGGAAGACAGATTCTGGGGATCCTGGATAGGTGGTGAAGTGAAGCACTTGTAGTTTTCTCACAGCCTTTTGTGACAGTGCATCCATAAAATGATGTCCTGTTAATCATAAGAAAAAGCTCTTTTTGGACATGAAGCTCAATACACCTGTATATACAGCATCTAGCACAATGAGAGTCTGATCCGAGTTCTAGGCCTTGTCATCACTCAGGTATCCTAGCCATAAAGTGCTGGAGGAACAACCAGGTCTGGCCCCTTTCAAAAGCAGCATGCATTGCCCAGCAGCACTGACCGATCATTGTCCTTTGCAGACTGGGTGGGCTTCAGCTTCCTGCAACCTGCTAACCAGAACTGGCAACAGCAGTCATATCCTCTAGCATGCATGCAATCCATGATGCCCCGCACTGTGAATGCTGGATTTTAATTCCCAAGACCACTGCTCTCTACAGCTGCAGATCTGGATTCTATTCTCCAGTGGAGCCTGGAAACATCCTACATCCCTGTAGGTACCCAGGGCTCTTCCAGCAGCATTAGAGGAGATTCCACCAGCCACAGCTGAAGCCTCACAAAAACGAGCAGATCCCATTTCCCATTACCTCAATACAGGGAGCTTTGCAGCTGAAGGCTTTTTCCAGCTTGTGCTACTTCATCTTCCAGAAGCCCATTAAGACAGGAGGGCATACTGTGCTTTCCATCCCAGCTTGGCCTACCTCCATCCATGTCGTCCATCTGGTTTATTTGCTGGCATCGGACAATCCACAGCTGTGGGGCTCTTGCTAATCCAGGGAGGAAGAGTTTAAGTGCTTGGCCTATAATCTCCTCCCAGAGCCTACAATGCCTTTATGGAAATAATTCTGCTGCCGGACAAGGGAATGCAGAAGAGCTCTGCTGTCTGTGTTCCCTTATACAGCTCTCAGCAGTTGCAGTAAAGACTTTGTACCTATCCTCAGCCATTGACGAAGCTAATAGCTGCAGAGTGGGACTGCAGCACTGAGCATTATGGGTGACAGACCACCTGTGTCCCACAGATCTATAGATCTAACAGATATGTGGAAGTCCTCAAGGGAAATTTTCATCAGTCTGTGCAGATGCTTAGCTCCATAAGCTTCAGACAAGGAACAGTCTACTTGGTACCCACATGTGAGCTTTGCCTTGTGAAGCGGGATATGCACTACTATTTCTATAAACCCAGATGGTGAGTGGCCTCTCACCATCACCTCCCTTACTTCTTCCACAACACAGGGTGGATTTCCCAACCTAAGGCCAAGTTTGGCAGGAAATCTCAAAACTCTTGTCCCTCTTTCTGAGAACCATGCAGGATGAATGCCTCCTTGAGGAACCTCAGCAACACAAGCAAATGCCACCTATGACAACACTAAGTTCAAATACCCTCAATGTGCCTGGGAAAGACCCAGGGAGTTCTGGCAGACAGGATGGGATGGATGCACATGCAGCAGCAGAGAAGAGGGGAATAGGAGGACTGATGGAGATATTCAGGGTTTTTATACAGCCTGTGCTTCCTCCCAGACAAAAGAAGCTGCAGATCCTTGGCTGTGGCTTACAGGAGTGCCTCTCCTAGCCCACTGCTAATAAACCAGAATGGTTATTATCTCAGTGAGTGTCTGCTTTCCTCTGAGACTTCCTTAACCCCAGGATGAGCGACCACCAGATTGGAGTTGATCAGACGTTTGCAAGGGCTGTTCCTGTCACCACAGGATCAGTTAGTGGGAACTGAGCTGTTATTCCTTCTATTATCAGTTACGGCAGGAGCTTCCTTGCCTTGTGGCTGAGGCTGCATTGTACCAGTGACTCAGAACATAACTAAACCATGTAAAATGTCATCTTGTGTTTGCCATTAATAAGCTCTCAATTAATAACACAAATTTCCAAGAATACCCCAAGCCTGAAACTCAGCGCTGTGCTGCCTAGCAGAGCCAATCAGGGTGCTCTCAGAGTCAAGCCACAATTAAGTAGCTTTGCTTTCTAGGGAAGATCACTCCTTGCTGCTGCAGCTGGAAAACCCCAACCCCAGCACATGTACAGACCATGCTGCCCCATGTGGGATAAGAACTCCTGTGAGCTGCAGGATCCCAGGAAAGGTTTCAGATTCCAGTGAAATGGTTTTACTTTTAAATATCACCAGACCTGATTCTGCTCACTTGCAGGTGTAAGTTACCCACTGAAGTACACGGGGCTAATCAGCTGCAAAAGCAGGAAGACAAGAACTGGAGCTGTGTTTAGGAGGGCCATAGTCAAAATCAAACGCATCCAAAATGACAGGTACTATTGCAATGTCAGCTGACCCCAGATTTTTCACCACATATGCAGTGTTTCAATAATCAGTGTGTACACATGAACTTTTTCCCCTGTTCTCAGCACAAATACATAGGAAACCACGGGCAGATTTAGGCTTGCATCAAACACATCAACCTTTCTGAAGGCAGATCTAAAAAGCATGGGGACACAGCCTAGGCCATGTGTATGTTTCTTACACACATAAGGGCAAAGACAAGGAATGCATGGCCACCTACCCAGGCCTTGCACCCTCTGCTCCCGCACACAGCTAACCTTACCTGGAGGAAAATACCCCTCTCTCTGGTATGCAGAAAGTATCCCCAAGGACACCCTTTCTCACAGATGCACAGAGCAAGGCATATTTATTGTTTCTGCATCATTCATGTGACTCCTTCTCTGTGCCTACAGTAATACACAATCTCTTGCTGTCTGTACCACCTCTTGCTGTCTATGTCCACCACACACACACCCTCTCAGTAAGCAGGCATGCAGACAGACCTGCTCACAAGCACACACACCACCCCCAGGAGGAGCTCCAGGTATTGAGAGGTAATCCTCCTTGCTCAGAGAGACTGATGAATGGAATAATTAATTTTCTGACAAGCATGAATATCACGCAAAGGCAGCCACCCAGATATGGTGGAACGTTTCCAGCCAATATCCATGTGATCTGGATATTTGGATTCACCCATCCCCAGCTTCTGCTCTCAGCAGTGCTGACAGCAGCAAAGCTGAGCTTGCTGCTCTGATTGAGAGGGCCTCCTGGATCTGGCTGGCTAGTAGAAGATAGCTGAACTACTGTGCGTAGACAAAGAGACTTTGCCAGTTCTCATCCCTCACCTACTCCTCCCACATGAAATTAATTGCCCCCTAACTCCCACCCCCTACTCTTGTCTCTGGGGCAGGGAGAGAATTCCACAAGCAGCATCAGTCAGCTCAAACCTGACAGTTCTCCCTGGTGGAGAATTAAGGAGAAGTCCATGATGCAAGGACACCAATTCTCCAGGCTACAAATAAAACTTCTATCACCCCTAACCTCCCATCCTGTCTTGAGTTAACTTGTTCTTCTCCATCTTACAAAGAAGGGTTAATATGTTTGTGGAGCGCAACTACAGATCTTAATTCTAGGAGACCAAGAAAGAGGAAGCTTAGAGAAGGACAGGATACTAGGCAGAACAGATCTCTTAGACAGTGGCTTAAATTGCCAGAGGATTCCTGAGTACAGAGCTACAATGCTTCTAAAGGCTCAGATATACATCTGTTCGCTTTCATGCAAACGTTCAGCCAGTTTTGCTTTAGCATAATTGACCAGTCTTGACAGAAATGGAAAGAATGATCTTGCTATGCTGGATATCTGAGCCCCATTCCCAGCTCTGCCTTCAGCTTTGCATGTGATCAGGGACAAGTCACCTCTGTTCCACAGCTTTAAGATTAACACAGAAATACTTGGCTTGACCTTTTTGCCTGTAAGCTCCTCAGATCACAAGCTCATCAAGAACTCTGGTCAAGAGCTAGACCAAGACAGTACTAGTTGCCTTATAATAAAAGGTTCCCTTATGGTTGTAGAAAAGCACAAGCATGTGTGGCTAGACACTTGCAGGTACGGTCATTTGCACACTGCCCAGGATACGTATGTGTATCTATGCTCCTTGCACGGTGCCATAAATGTCATATCAGCAGTCTCTGCACATATCCCACCTTTTAAGTGCTTTCAGCTTGGGATTCACATCAGGGAAGATAATAATGACACAACTCTTTTGAGAAGAACTGAGGCCAGGACTTGACTGTATACGCTTAAACAGGAATTTGCTGAGGATTTTTGTAAGAGTTCAAGTCTGAGCCAAACTTCAATGTGATAAAGTCAACTTTCCATTGTGTAGGTTGGGTTCTATCAACGTGCTGGTTCTAGTCCTTCCCAGTACACTTGGATCTTTGAATTTTTTCATCCACAGTCATGACACTTAGAAATACTGCTTGGCTTTTACTGGGAATTGGCAAATTACACACTCCTTTGTGTGTATGAGAAATCTCTCAATCTTCTTTTCTCTAAGAGAAGCTAGGAAAAGAACTCAGGGGAATTATCTTACTGTAAAATTTAGGCTTACAAGTAAAAGCAGAGTCATGAAAAGCTAAAGGTCCTTTAAAGCTAAAAGTCATGCTTAACTTGCTTTTTCAGCTCCTGGGGTTGTCATCCGTCCACAAGAGCTCAGTATGTCACTATTTATATTTGCCAATAGGTCCCACAAAAGAGAGAAAGTATTGTTGTGTAAGTCATTGCCCCATCCAGAGTACATTGGGAAATTCCCATGAATATATACAATACAGAAGGAAACAAAGACATACAGATATCTGCCTAGTAAATGATATATCTAAGCTTTTCAAAGAGTGACATACCAAAGCAATGAGGAATTAGTCAAAACCCTGGATTAGATACGGGTTCAAACTCCGCTCACCTCAAGTTAATGTGACTTCCCAGCCTTATGGGCTGGGCTGAAGCCCAAGACCCTGGGATTAAAAAAACCAAATAAATAAAGAAAAAGAAAAAAAAACCCAACCCACAGGTGGGGTTTTCAAGAGTAGCAAGAGGGTTTGGGAGTGCAAGTCAGTGAGATGTTTGTTCCTAAGTCCCTCTACTGCTTTGGAAGGCTTCCAGCCCTAGGAGTAAAATAAAAGGCAGGAGATACATATGGCTGCTAGGCTAATGAAGCTTAATTTTTTCCAGCTCCCATTTATTCTTTGGTTTCACTACAGAGCGTTGATTTCTCACTCCTGCACCTTTTAGATATGCATATAAACACGCACGTACATTTCATATATTGGCAAATATATATACACAGAGCTAGGCATGGGAGTATGTTCATACATGTAAAGCAACTGGGTATTTACAAGCTGTTTCTAAGGTTATTATATACTTTGCTATTATGAACTGCTTCATTAACCTGTCAATCAGGTAATTTTCTCTCTTTCACCCCTCTTCCGTGTTAGTCTGTATGCTAGAAGTAAAGCATGTGTGTTTGTGTGAAGTGTATTATTTCAGACAGTACAGACACACAGACACACATGGACGCACGCCCAGGAATTAATATGGTTTCATTGCTGCCTCTCCAGGAGCTTGGCTCTGGCCTACCCTCTGGACTTCACTAGCCATGGAGATGCCTCATGCAGTCATTTATCACCCAGCCCCTGGCCAGTGGCACCGGGATCCCGGTGCTCCTTCCCCAGGCAGCCTGGCTGCTGCACAGGAGGAGGGGCCTGTCTGCAGCGTGTTTGCAGTTTGGAAGCGCTGCTGATGGGCTAGTCCCCAATAAACCCCCCAAAAGTGCTGATGTGCTGAAAGCAGCTGACACTGATGGATCTGCTCTCATCTTGCCTTTCAGTCCCACTGCAAGAGAGAAGAGAGAGAGGAAGAGAAACAAAGGCAGAGATTAACTCTTTTGTCACAGAGCTCTGCAGTTTTACGAGGCAAGATAAAGCTGCTCTCCAGGTTGGGTGCAGATGGGACCAGCTCAGCACAGTCTGGCTGATTCACTATGGAGTCAAATCCAGGAAAAAAAACGAAACAAAACAAAACAAAAAAGCCTGAACTGCACAATTATTTACTGACAGGGCCAGTGCTGCCTAACGGAGCCTTGTAACTTTCCTTGTGGCTGCAACCACAGCCAGGAAGACCAGCAGGGATGCCTGGATATGGTCCTGAGCAACTGGATCTGGGTGGCCCTGCTTGAGCTGGGGGGTTGGACAAGAAATCCCCCTTCCCACATCAACCATTCTGTGATTCTATGATTCTCCCAGATCTGCATGCCAGCTGTTAAACCAACAAAACTGCTTGCACCCACACTGCTTAAGTACACACATATCACAGGTATACTCAGACAAACCCACCTGGACTGATTAACACAAGTAAATGCAGACCCTTGAGGCATGACACACACTGCTCAGCCAGTAAGACACACTCCTGTGGATGCAGGCTCAGTAAACACAGACATGCAGGTAGATTTGTGCTTCATACATTCCTGTGTCTGAAATCACAGAGTGGATTTTTCTTGTCCATGATGCCAGGCATCAGACTCTCCAGACCGGAGCTCAAGCTGCCATTTTGATACCCCTCACCAGAGCCTGACAGGATGTTTCATTCAGTCAAACTAAGTTTTACCAAAACTGACCTATTTGGGCAACTGGATCCATCTGGATCAAGTTTTTCTTGGGAATACCATTGTTCCAAGAGTCTCAGATGTGAACCCTCAGCCTGCATTTTGATGTCATTCAGCTGCACAAGAAGCATTTGGAAGCTTTCCTTCTCTCGCTGAGCTGGAAAGAAACTTCATTGTGTAAGTCATTCAGCAGCTGCCAAGGAGCAGGACTGTCACCTTCCAGACTTCCTCTCTGTGAAGGACTAGCAACATATCCACATGGATATGCCTTTTCCCCACATGGTCACGTACAGTGTTTAATACAAACACAGTTAGAGTTTCACCCCATCTTTTTCAGTGCTATTGCACAGCTGTATTTAGCACTGACAATGTCACAGGTACAGCAGGACCCCAAATTCTCACACACCCAACTAAGACCAAATGCCCTCAGAAAGGCAGACTGTTCTACATTAAGCCTAAGAGCACAAGCAGATACCTGTATTAATATTAACAAAAGGGAACCAAGAATAATACTAGTGCTACTTCTAGTTAATAAAAATGTTTAGAAACATTCTTGTTCCTATCAAAAATCTCATTTCACTTGTAGCTTTGATTTCCTTGACTTGGAGAGAAGAAGAAGGATACTTTTTCTAGGTTGTTCTTAAAACAAATCTTAAATCCATACAGAAAACTTGATCATTTTTCAGTTTCAACAGAAACTTCCAAATACCATCTTTCAAAAAGAAAAGTTCAGATTTTTAATCAAGAAAAAGAGAGACAGAGAGACACCATGTGTCACAAGAACGTCATTTTCCCAGTGGAAAACGCTGCCGAGCTCCAACACTGCACAGCTCTAATTTTTGCCTGGGTTTTTCAAGCTTGCTTTGTCCTGCATTTATGTTGCACAGTTCACAAGTATTCCCAGCAGCTTCAGGCAAACCAGTCATGGGATAAAGTACAAATTAGTATGAAAAAAGGGGGCAGGAGCCAGCCCCTGCTGAATGGTGGGGTTGTTCTAGGGTTACTGTCAGGACTGGGGTCTTCTAGTGCCAAGCCTGATGCAGCTTTACAAACGCATAGAAAGAACCTGTCAGATCTGCAATCCACCCATCATAAAGCACATCAATAAAAATAAGTACATTACACTTGGACATGGACACACTCCAAAACACAGACACATCACCACAGCAAAGCGTCCTGCTCTCACATACACTCTGCTGAGCATACAGTGCTTCCTGAAACACAAACAAGATCTGCAAGCTAACAAAAAAAATGATGGGGATTGAGGACAAAGTCTTGAGGTTTTTTAATTTATGTTTTTAGTTCCTAGAGGAAAAAAAAAAAAAAAAAAAAAGCCTTTTAATTATTTTTTAAAGTGATTTTTCCGAGAAAATCTTGACATGCTTTTTGCAGCATCTTTTCAGGTTTTGCCTATTGCCCCACATTTCCTTTTAATGACAAATTCTAAATGATAAGTTAGACACCCAATATCTAAAAGGGCCTTGCAGAACACTGCTCTCATCTAAGGGATAATTTAAAATGAAACCTGAAGTAGAAATCTGCTCTGAAGCCTGAAAACAAGTTTGAAATTTCAAAGTTTCCCACCCCACACAAATAACAAAAATAATGTCACCCTGTCAAATACAGACAGTCTAGGAAACAAACCCACCAAGGAAATATTGATCATCTCTTCACATGTCCTTAATAAAATCTTGGTCTAAAAATCTATCCACAATATGCCATCTGCCACACACTGAGATGAAATATGGTGTGTGCTCTTGGCACCTAACACTCTGATGAACCATTTGTGAAATCTCTGCAGAATTTCATTCTCATTAACACACTTTTTTAGGGGACTGATTTTCAACTTCATCTATGGGCTCTTAAAATAAAAAGTAAAAAAGATCAGTGTCTGAAGGGCTTAAAAACCAGTCTGTAGAGAGTTGTACAGCTGGTTTGAACTTGCCTTTCTCAGTTACTTTTGCAGACTCACTTAGGAACAGCCGAAAGTCCCCAGGGGGTCCTGTGCCCCCTGAAACCAATATTTGCTGCTGTAAGGAAAGGCTGTAAACACCTCTGAACAAAACCTGTCTCCCTCTTCATCTCAGAGTGCTGACAGCACTAAGAGGTGCTTAAGCAGGACACTTGAGCAAGTCCTGCTTTCAAGCACCTGAGGAGTGCTGATGGAACAGTGAATTCCTCATGTGCTGTGGGTCAGGCATGTGCGTAAGCTGTGGAGAAGTGGAGCCCTAAGAGGCCACCACAAAGCTGCTCCCACCAGCAAGTGCCACCCAGCCGCCAGAGCCCCACACACAGGGAGAGCACCTGGATAGGAGAGGACTTAGCTTCACAGCCCATGCAGCCACATCAGCACCCTCCACTCCCAGTGAGACCACAAGGGCCCATTTATTCCAAGATATGAAATTTGTGTTGTTTCTTTATTGTGCTTTAATGAAACCCTGTTTATTCTAGGCTTTTAATTCTTTCCATCTATTATGTTTAGACAACTCATTAACAACCATTTGTTATCATTAGACTTCAATTTTAAGCTCCTTTTCCCAGAGGAGGCTATGCAGTGCTTTTAAACATATTTGCATCATAAACAATTTCAGGGCCCTGTGTGCCATCTATTACCCTGGCCTTTCCCCACTCCTTACCAACCCTTACCCAGGCTGGAAGGTGCTGAAAGAGCCTTGCTGGGATTTTGGCTGGGTCCAGGGTAATGCACATTTTTCCCCAGGCCATGGAGGGCTCTGCATTAGGACAGCAGCCTGGTGCATTAACAGCAAACTCTTGAAATCCCAGGTCATGTAATGGTGAGCTGCACTTTCCACTGGCATTAATGACTACATGCTGCATCTGAATTCATTAGGGCCTGCTAAAGATAGCATGCTAGCCCGGGATAATGCGTGGGCTTCATTCTGCTCATTTATGGTTGTTCAGCTCCACCGGATTTAGTGAAGTCATTCCTGATTTGCAGCAGGGTCTCTCGTGTGCATGCCAGATAAGCACTACGTCACACTTTGCATTCATTGACAGCTCCCAGTGGGCAAAAATCTGATCCCTGTTGGGTCATGTATATCCAGATCAACATTCACTCAGGCTGCAAGGCATCCTTTGGATAGGAAGTGGCATCAGCATGCATAGAGTGTGGTTTGCATGATGAAACTTGCTCTGATAGAAAGGAAGTCCCTTATGTTGTATAGAAAGGAGGAAAAGAGTTGCCTTTTTCCTCTTGTTTTTTCTGTTTTGCTTGGTTCTGTATTCGTCATATGTTGCACATTACCAACCCCAACCAGTAAAATACAGCAGAAAAAAGAAATCACTAACCTGGAATCTCTTATGTATGTTTTGATCTCCAGAATCCCATTCCAAATCATGCTCAAAAAATGTTGCATGTGCCAGCCATATCCCCTCTTTCCCACATCCCAGTGAGCAACCCAATGACACATCTGTTCAGAAGAAGTGTATATCTTATTAGCAGCATTGCTAGATCATCTCTGTCAGTGCCAAGTCCTGTGCTGGTGCTAATGCATTGTCATTGTTGCCTTGCTACACTGGGATTTGGCTTTTAAAGCTCCCCACATCCAGTAACACAACAAGAATGCACATTTTGGAGCTATTGTGTTTCAATACAGCCCCAGCACTTCTGAATGGCAGTCCAAAAAAAACCTGCGGCCCAAAGGCCTTAGTTCTGCATAGCCTGTGCCCAACTTTAAAGATTTGGAGGCCATTCAAAGGCATTTCATTTGTCCAAAAGCCCCTTCACACCACCAAGTGCAAAGGAGGTACTGCATGCAGTCAAATTTTGCTGGCTAGAGTGCACATGCAGAGGAATAGCAAGCTGTACCGTCACATCTATTATAGCTTTTTATGTGGAGGTCTGTAGCTTAAACAAAGATGAAAAAACTCTATACATGATATTGAGAACTGTTCATGGAGATTTTACACCTCTGATGAACTCTACAACCTGTGCTAGGGATAATGATGATCCCAGCTGCAAGGCTCCGCCCTGCATGCTAAGTAAATTCCTGTAATTTTCTATGCTTCCTGTTGTTATTTTGATCCAATTAAAGACATTGCATTTAAGTGAAAAGTCATGACTGGCTAATTGGATTTAGGAAGGCAGAAGACCCATCAGGGGCCAGGTTTAATTTAGGTTGCCTTAAAATTTCTAAAGCCACTGGCAGACTAGAAGAGGTAAACTCCATCCTTGGCTACATCCAGCTTGGAGAAAAGGGATTAGTTAGTTTTTCAGTGAGCTCCCTGCTGCCTTGTGTCCACTGAGCTTTCCTATTCCAATGCCTGCATCAGCATCTCTCTTTTTTGGGAATCTGCCTCCTGCGACGGTCTTTTACAGATCACCCACACACCCTTCCTAAGTCTCTGGTCACCAGCCTGGTCCTGCACCATTCGCCACTTCTCCTGCTTTCTCTAAATATCTGCGCAGTTCCCTCCCAAAAAACATGAGTTCCCATGGTTTTGAGGGCACTTTTGTGCAAGTCACATACACAACTCGACCTGCACTCCTGGATGTGGGATGGGACTCAAACTCCTTTGAAGTCAAGTGGAAGTTTTACACTCTGGTTGAAGAGGTTCAGCACGTGGAGAGCTCCAAACACTTCTTCACATGCCAAGTGGTCAACTCCTCCCAAGTGCCCTAGATGCAGACCCCTGGGGCTCCAATCATGCAGTGAGGTGGATACCACAAAAGACTGGTTTCCATGGGTATTTGGAAGTGACCGGAAGCCTATGGGTGATATTTCCAATGTAAGAAGTTAAAAAATGGGTGTGCCATATGTGCTAAAATCAGAAGGTTCAGGGAAAGTCGTTAAAATACTTTGCAATATCATAGATCCTGAGTACCTTCTTTAAGCTTCTTGATTTGGTTGACAATTTTAAGCTTCTGAAACTATTTAGTCTGATTTAATGCCCACCTTGGACATAGAAACATTGAAAAGAAAACAAAATGAAAGCGGAGCTGACATTGTCATATGCTTACCTGGTTCTAAGGAGCAAGGAGTTTCAGAAACTCAGTAGTTCTCATGAAGCATGCGAGAAAAACTGAAGAGTTACTAACACTACCATCTACATGTACAACGAGCCACTTGCATGAGAGCAGTAACAATCAAGAAATGTGTCCTAACAAACATTAACAAGAGTAAACAATAGTTTAAATAGAATCTAACTAAAGGACGCTTTCAAAATACCTTTATGATTTTTGGTTTGGCTTTTCTTTTCTTTTTTCCTTTTTCCTTTTAAGATCATGTCTGAGCATTTAGAAAATGTTAGGATTTTCCAGTCTTGCACTGAAAACACAAGACTTTCAAGATCTCTGGGCATGTTAAGAAGCCCGGCTGTTAACATTTGTAAATATTTGCAGCATTCAATAGTGGGAAGAAGAATCACTTAAACCATTACCTGGCATACTTCTGTTCCTATTGAAACAGGAAAGATAAAGAGGATCAGCTAAAGCAACAGCTCCCTCCTACCTGTCACATTATTTTTTTTAATAAATCATTATTTTTATTTTGGTTGACAACTGCAGTGGAAATATATTCCCTCTCTCACCATTTTGAACCCCTCTGAGGATTTTTCAAGGCTCCTTTCAACTGAGTCCTTTTTGCAAGCCTGACCCTTCCCCCCAAGGATGTTTCTACCCAAAAATCTTTAACACCACTGCTACTTTTACACAGATGTCTAGCACATGCTTCCTTCCCTATGGTCTTGTCAGTATTGGACCATACGCCAGAAATTGCCAGGACCCAAGTTCCCAACTCCTCCTGATCTTGGCATTGACTGCCTTTCAGAACCCGGCCCCTGAGGCTTCACAGTTGGCTCTTGAAAAGCAAAAGGGCCACTCCTTAAAATCACAGTCCGTGCAAGTTTGTGTCTTCCATAAAAATTAACATGCTGGACAGCAGATGGGACAAACACATGCTAGAGGCCAGATCCTTATGTTGGTTACACCAGTGTCATTTGCAAACTTGAGGGAACAAGGGCAAACAACAGAACTAGAGCAATTTACACAATCAGTAGGTCTACCCTCCTGCTGGCTAACAGCAACAGTTTGGATTTTCAGGCAGAGGCAGGGAGAGAAGAAAATAAATAAATACCTTTATATAAAATTCCAACCCACTACAAAGCTTTCCTAAGAGGCCCATGCTGTGACATTTCATAAGCGATTCAGGTGCTTTAAAAATAAACAAAGAACGACACACCACCATACCACTCTGTCAAGCAACAGGCTCCACAACTGCCTTTGGAAATCCACACTGTCCCTAGGAATACAGATATGACTTGATTTTCCCCTCTCTGCTCCTAGTGTCTGATTCATGCCACCTAAATATACCTACTTATGGTGAAAATAATCATGGTGCAGTCTTATGGAAGTTTCCACCAGCATCCTGCAAAAGAGCAATGCCCACAGTGTTCAGGCAGAGCACAGAATAATGATCCATGACACTTTGCAAATAAAGTGCTTCCTCTTTGGAAAGCCTTGACTTCTTTGCATGGAAGACCCAGATCCTGGACCAATATTCTCCCCTGTCCCCAAATGTCCTCTTTATTCTTAGCCTCATTGATTTAGAGACACTCGTTCCTTCTTACAATTTCTTTTTCTTAGATTTTATCTGGGCACCCTCAAGGCCAGAAGGACCATGCAACTTTGTGGTTTCACCTGAGTCCTCCTTTCCTCCTGAAGTTTTCACACATCATTCTCTTTGGAATACAATGGCTTCAGTTCCTTCCACTCAAGTGATATGTAAACACTGTCCTTTTATTCCTTTGTGCTTGCCAAAGGGACATTGGCACTTAACATCCTGAGGAGGCCATGAAAATGCCAGCTGGACACTAGGAGCAGCAGGGATTATCTGTCTAGAGAGTCAGACCTGACAGTCTCTCTTGGATTTCTGATAACAGTGAATTCAGAATAAGCACCTCTGCTTTTGGATCCTCCAGCAAGTGTAGCACAAAGATTTCTGTGCTCCCAGGTCAAACGTGTCTCCTTCATGGACAGGCTCTCTGGACACATCTGGCATGTTATCAAAGTAATTTCCATTGAGCTTGATCCAATGTTCATCAAAGTCAATAGTGACATTTCCTGGGTCATGCCAGAGGTCCGGTAATGCTCCATACCTTCCCATATGTAATCATTTAATTACCTCCCACTAATTACTTCTGCAGGGTGTTCAGCCTGCAACACCTCTTCCTGATGCTCCCTGGATCAAGCTTTTGCCCAGGAGAAGGGGTCTGGGCTGACCCATATTATAGGACGGGTTCTGCAGGCCCCTCATTGACCCACAACAGACTCAGCAGCAAGCAATGGAAAAACATACTATTATTATTTCTCTTGATCAGGATCTATTTTTTGAAGGACTCTTTGAAGCAGGGAACTCTGATCACATCTACACATACATTCACACATGCCTTTACGTATGTCCAAAGGCAACCGACCCCAAAGGTCAAAGAGGACTGCTACTCTCAAAAACAATAAAGCTCTCAGCTCAACCTCAAGGAGGAGGCAAAAGCAAATGATCAGAGAGAGCAAGAAAGCAAGAGAGACAGAGATAAAGAGAAAAAACCAAGGGGAAGATGATTTTCTATCAACAAAACAGCAGGGACGAATTCTAGTTCATCTCATCGGAAACGTTTCCTTCGTGCGCAAACACCGCCTGGAGCCAGCACTAATCTCCCAGATTAAAGCCTTTTAATAGCAATTAGTCCTCTCTGCACTAACCCACTGGACACTCCACTGCATATTTGGGAAAGGGGGGGAGGCTGGAGGGAGTGTCATCAATAGTTTAACTCACAAGTGCCCTGGTGTGTCTGAATGCTTGTCTTCCACATGCACATTTGCACACAGATCGGGACACTGTGGCAGTAAAACCTGTTTGGATTGCAGCTTAGAATGGGACTACAACAGCTAGATCTTGGTGTTGCATGTGTAAATACTCAGGTGAGTCAGATCAAACCCAGATTCAGGAAGTGGAATTTCAGAATGGCATCACGGCAAGCCATCATTAGCCAGCTACAGTCAGAAGCACTGACCTACCCCCAGTTCCAAGGGCTATCCCAGCTGACAACAAGAGACAGCCACAGGCCTTAGACCTACCTTTATACTACCAGCCTGCTGAAGCAGCCTTGGTACTGCTGTTCTCAAGTACACGCTTGGTACTACTCTTCCCTTCCACCATCCCTGGAGAAAAGGAGGAGGAGAGATTTTTGTTTTAAAAATTGATTTTCACTGATTCATCTCTATATCCCACCCAAGGCCTTGTGAAACCTCTCTGTGATTGTTTACAGGAAGCACGAGCTGGTGCCCCATCTGGATCTGGCAGAGGGAGCAGCTCCAACCTCCTGCACAAGGGTGGGAGGGAGTCAGATCCCTACACCAGGAAACACAGGTCCTACAGAAAAGACCTCAGTTTGCATATCGGCCCCCATTCGTAAACTAAGCAGCTTGGCTGAAATGGCTGAGAGGGGGAAGAGGAAAGTAGAGGACACTGGTGCAAAGCAGCAGTCTCTGCACAGAGACTCTGAACTTCCCCAATGACAAGCCAAGCAGAATTTCTTGGAAGGAGTCGCATTATCTGCCCTTTGAGCTATTAGACCACACAAACAGGACAGAGAAAAACCTTCCATGAGGTGACTGTAGGGAGGGGAGGGGAAACTACACTGAGCTATTATTATCCTCTCCCCTACAAGCAGTGGGAGCTGCCAGAACCCCTGCACAACCCAGTGGTGCCCCCCACCCTCTAACACACACACACACACACACAACATCCATAGGGGTAGTGCAATTACTATTCAGGCTGGGGGCTGAAGATAGTCTCCTGGCCCTTCTTCTAATGTAAGGTTATTGTAATTGATATGAAGGTAATTGATAATGTGTTACGGTGAATAATGTCTTCAATTTTCTGCTAAATCCCATTTTTGTAGCCATCTGGGCTCCTCCAACTGCCCCCCTGGGATGCAGAGTAATAGATAGTAATTATTCTCAAGTCATTTACTTTTTCAAAGTGTTTAGTGCTTATCTGTTTTACAATTAAAATGGAAACGACCCTGATTCACTTCCTTTCTTTTTTATTTAAATAGCATTCACACACACACACACTCTCCTACACGCACTGGAGCCTGGAGGGTGTGTGTCTGTATGTGAGAGCGCATGTGTGCGTGCATATTATTGTCATACAGAACCACACAGGACAGAGGTGTGTAGTTCATCATGGACCTTCATTCTGAGGCTCTGTGAGAGTACAATCACACAACACTAAGAAATACAAATTGTGTTTCATCCCCCTGCTCATCCCCATGGTGACGCTCAGAGTGAATGCCTCAGAACACCCCACAGAAACATCCTGGGGATGCACCCAGCGCACAACATAACAATGCAACCCCTCACAACATACCCCAGAAACACACGACTAGATACACTTACCAAGGTCTGGGGACCAGACATTCCAACAGGATTAGCCTGATGCAAGTGCATCAAAGTGACAGCATTTCAACCCAACACTGGTAATCTGTATAAAGATAAAACTGTAAGTTTTAACAAGACATACATTTATACCCAGAATACATTTAGGCATATAAATGCAGAGAGCCATATTAATATACAGTAGAAGCCAGAATATACATGTAAATTGGCTGATATAAGCTATTAAATGCACCACAAATGAAAAGCATACCTTGCACAGCAGCTAAACCTATTTCAATATATGATCCAAACCTCCCCAGTGTTAGCAGAACCCCTTCAGGTTCTGCCTCATCTTGTGGTATGCCAGGTGAGACGTAAACAAGCATATCCATGATGTTCATGGAGAGCCACCATGCTAGGTTTAAGGATTACTGTAACAGTTGTAGCCTAAGCCTTGGTAATCAATGCACAGGAACATCTGCAGCTGCGAACTACCTTAGTGAAACTCTTAGCAAAGAGGGCTAATAGGAAAATGGTTCAGGAACTTTCCTGGGGCAAACACCTCTGTGGGAAAATCCAACTCATTTGAAGCCAAGCTCCAACGTGCGGAAATAAACCCAGTGGAAGTGCTGCTGTTTCTATGATAGTTTGAGAAGGAACCTGAACCAGGGACTGTGTCAGACCCAGGCAAGCATGTGGCCTGTAGGACTTCAGAATGAGACTCCACAACTAGTCTTCAGAGTCAGTGCTCTGCCATGCTCTCCCATCACCATTTCCATTGCCAGTCTTCAGATGCTCCAATTGCAGCAAAAACTATCTCGCTGCTATCTTAAAGTTTCTGCCTTTGCCCAGAGCCCTAAAAAGATATGTTCAGGCAGGAACAGGCTGGTGTTGAAGAAGCAGCTGAGGGAAGTGAAGATGGTGAGGATCCTGGGACAGCCCTCCATACTGTTTTACAGACTCCAGGTTGCAAGCACTCATCCAAAATTCAAAGATCAAGCCTTTAAGAGATGACTGCTCACTTCCAGTTACAATTCAGACCCAATGAGTGGTTGGCATCTGAAAGAGCCATCTGAAAGAGTTGTCATCTGAAAGAGCATCTCAAGACAGAGTCAAAGTTTAGGCAGCTAGTTTGGGAAAACATCTTTGTGGTACTGAATTTGGATTATATCTTGGATATATTAGATCTGATATGTATTAGATCTTCCCAGACCAGACACATCCACAGCCTTGGAGTTCAAATGATGTTGGGAGACAGGACAGGATGAACCAGGAGCTCCATCCCACTCTTTTGCTCCCTAGCCAGAGCGGTTGCTAGCAGAGGCTGATACTTCCCCAGAGCAAAGTGGAGGGGAGACACTGCCCAGAACACATATCTTACACACTATTTCTTCTCCAAAAGCCAGGATACAGAGCCATTGCCTATTTCGGCAGATGGAGGAGTCAAACTTGTCCAATTAATCTAATTCTGGTGGGGTTTTTTATTTTTTTAACCTGGACAATCAGATGACACCTTCCACAACCAGCCCCACAACCCATGTCACCAATGCCCCATCAAAAATGCAGCCAAAGCCTTCCTCCCTTCACCCAGTAAGCCACTGGAACACTGCTGTCCCTTGCTCTTGGGTGAGGGCTGCCCAGGGCTTTGAGCAGGAAGATCCCATTGTTCTTTTGTTTGAGTTTGTAACTGTTTGGGGCTGTTCAGTTAATCTTTTTTCCCCCTCTTCCCTCTCTTTCTGTTTCCTTTTTAATTCTTTTTAATGACTTTCCCCGATGCAATTGGCAGAGGACCACGCAGAGACTGCTTCCCCCTGCTGAGAGGGAAACAAGACTGAGGGAAAAGGGCACCAAGGGAACTGTTCACATCCTCTATTCATCTCTGCCAGCCCATATTCCCTGGTGACTAGCCCCACGCAGCCTGACTGTGTGGAGCTAGCATGGAATGAAGCAAAACCTGAGCCAGGAAAATCTCAGCTGGTACCACAGGGTCTGGCTGTTTCAGCCATGTCAAAGAATGGTGTTTTACCCATGACTGTGGCCCATATGGTCCTACCACTAGGGCAGCAGTGTGGGCTGAGAAGGGGAAAAATGGGCTGTGGTTCACGTAAGTCCAGAAGTTCCCTAGGCAGGGAGAGTGGCTAGAGCCCACAGCTAAGCTATCAGGGAACACACATGAGCTCTGCAGCTTTGGAAACCTGCTGCTGGGAAGCCAATGAATTTGGCAGAAGCAAGCTTAAGACTCCTACAGTACTCACAAACTTCCTAGTCCAGGTGCTCCCAAGCAATGCCATCCTTTGTTCCAGCAGCTCCTCCAGCTCCAGCCTGGGAATGAGCTTGGTAGAAGCCAGATGGCTCTTCCTCCATCTGCTTCCTGGTACTTGGCTGCATATATGTCAGGGAGCAGGGTGACTAGCAGGGCAGGCAGGAGTGCAAGGTGGAAGCACTTTGCAAGGAAGCAAAGTTTGCTCCAGTTGGTTGCATTTGACGCCCACCCTCCTTTCCCACAGGCTCCATCTCAGCCAGTTGCAGAGAGTGCCTCACCTTGGCAACAGCCCCTGTGCTGTGCTGCACATGGGACAGCTCTGGAAAAACAGTTGCTGCCATAGCAGGCTCTCCTGATTGCCAGGCTGCTGCTAACAAGCCATGCACATGCCAGTGCTGCAGAGAGAGGGGATGAGCTCCGAGCTGCCAGTGGCATGGGCTGGACCACAGGGGCTGGCTGGTGGCTGGTGGAACCATCATGTCTATACTGCACTGCCCCTCTGCTGGGGATACCTGTCCCAAAGGATCCCTCCCTGAGGAGGTGCCAGTTTAACCCTTAGTTTCCAGCACCGGAGAGAAGCTGTGATCGCTGTTGCACCGTGTAATAGTTGTTTGATAATCAATCATCTTCCAACCAGGAAATTTCAAAGCATTTAGGATCAGATAGCTAGTTAGCTTTGCTTTCTTTTGGGGGAATACATAGCATGTGCTATGTGCTTTCATTGATTCTGGAGGCTTTCCACTGGGGAAAAGGAAAAACCTCAAAGTACAAATCCCTTTGAAGTTCTCACTGCCCTGTCAGCTTTCAGGCAGATGAGAAGGATGGAGAGAAATGCATAAACAAGCTGGGAAAAAGCAACACAATGACCCAGATACCTCCCTGTTGAGATAAATACATCCAAACCATCCTTGGCTGACATACTCTGAAACACCTCCAGCCAAGATCTCAGCAGCTGGGTGGTAATCTCTACTGGTGCTTCTATGCTCCATGAGTTAGCAAGGTCTTTTACTACACAGTCTCCCTCCACTCCAGGGATATCTCTTTCTGCTTATTAGCAGGTGGGCACAGAAAATGGTTATTTACCTGTTTCTTGATATCATTCATTTATACACTGGGAAACCAAGTATTTTACACCCATAGTCTTCTCCTCTACATTCCCATAAAGCAGTTCCTTAACCTTTTCTCAGAGACTCTTGTTTCCAGCTCTGTGGCAGCCTTCAGCACCAGACAAGACTCCACTGCAGTTCACCAGAGAGCTGCAGAGACCTCTTGGGTCTGAGCAGTGACACTGATACACTGCAGATTCAAACATTTCCCCACTGCAAGAGTGCAACGTTACTGACTCACTCTCAGTCTGAGATCTCCCCTCCCTCCTAGGCAGTGCACCAGTTCCTCCATTCCTTAGTCACACAGGCCTTTTGCATCTATTGCATATTACTTGCCTCATTTTAGTTTATTTCTCCAGCATATCAAGCTACTTTGAGTTACAACCCTGTCCTTCAACTGACTTGCAACCTTCTTCCAGCTTGCTACCTCTCTGGTTGGTTTCCATTTTATTATCAAAATCACTAAAATTACTGATCAGAAAGAGGCCCAGGCCAATCCCCTGCAAAAACTCCTCCCTTTCAAGGCATAATTAGGTCACAGATTAGGACCAAGTTGTGTCCAGAAAGTAGTGACTAGCATGAGTGAGAACCTGACCTGTGCTGGTGCCTGATCTAACCACATCCAGAATGAGGGCAAAGGTGTTATAATGGGGGTAGGGGGTGGAAATCAGCTCTGAAAAATCAGAAGAGAGGTTCAGCCAAGAATGACTGATAGTTGGAAACCAGTTTTCAGCTCAAGCTGGGGTAAAAATCTAGGGAAATCCCAGGACTACACTTCCAGATGAAAAACTTGTTGACTGCCATTCCCTTTCTGGCCTAATGGACTGGAAGAGAGGAACAGAGAGAATATGAAACCCTCAGCAGATTGCTTCCAGGTCTGGCTCTTCTCTTGCAACACACAGCATGTGTGGATGCCAAGCAGCAGCAGGGGAGATTCAGAGTGGTTAGATTATGTGCTTTCCTTCTGCTCTGCCATCCTATAGCAGCTGAAGAAAACCAAGAATGAAAAGATTTGAGGTTGATAAAATAAAAAAAAAAAATAAAGTACATATAGTAAAAGCTGAAACTGCCTGGGAAATGTTTGAATAAAAGTGTTTCTAACACAAGAATATGACACCGGCTTTATCAGAAGCCGTCTGCACAATGTCTTAGTTAAGAAAGCATGTTTTTCATTTTAAAAAGTAGTGGAAGTATTGGAGAAACCCTCCATAAAAGCGATTCCGAACTTCCAGGTACAGTAAGGAAATTCCCTGACCTCATCGGACAGCAGGGGGGAGAATAAATTCTTGAAGTGTGAACAGTTCTTTGCAAAGATGCTTAAACCCTGGGCTGAAATAGCAGCACGACAACAAAGTATAGAAGGGTATTTACAGCAAGTGACACTCTTCCCTGCTCACTGCAATGTATTTACCAGTCAGTCTTCCCCTTGGTATGCGATGCAATCTCTGGGTCTGCTGCAGGAGTTTTGGAGTTGCAGGTTGACAGACTGTTCTAAGTGCAACAATTACAAATTACAATTACATCCAATTACACTCAGGTAGATACCACACAACCCAGAGTTGCACAACCCCATGGGCCTGTCCAAAGGGAACAGAGACAATGGCAGCACAAATGCTCCTTGAACAAAGCAGCAGGGAGATTTGGCAGATACTGGTGCAGTGACATGCTGGCTGGTAGCCAAGGGTCTGTGAGCCTAACAGTTCTGGTCTGTGCAGTACAGCAGTAACCAGTCACGGATGATAGGTTTGTTGCGGCTTTCAAAAGCCAGATAACACATTCTTCCCCTACAATACAGGACAAGCCAAAGGTAACCTATTAGCAGGCCCCATTGAGCCAAAAATCAAAAGGCAGGGAAAACACATTTAAAAATACATACATTGATCTCTTTATTCATAAATATCCACATATAGCAGGGAGTCTCCACCTACCTGTCCTGACTTACCTGTGGTGTACATTTATCCATAGGGGTTTGAAACTAACTTTAAGCAAGTCTTCCACTCAGTTTCACAATTCTGTCAAATAATGAAGCCCTCACTTCTTCCCACAGATTTTTTTCTCCAGCCAAAAATATCTTTTCAGTGGATTTTTAGAAGACCTCTAATACAGAACAAAAAGGACAAAATCTGCCATTAAAAGTAATAAACCAAAACACCCTAAAGCAATATTTCAACAAACATGACCTAGTATGTGGGTTAGTCTGACCTGAGATTCTTCCCCATATTTCTCTCCTGAAGCACTGTGATCAAAACATCCTTAGAGAGTGTCTGCATAATCACCACCTGGAAAGACCACCTTTCTCCCACAAAACGTGTCTGATACAAAGGAAACAAGAATGCAGACCAAAGGAAAACAGCATGGAAATACTGAAGCACTACAGGCTGCAAGTTTTGCATGGCCCCAGCTAGGCCTCCAGAAAAAACAAAAAGGAACATGGTCGTTGCTGGAGACCATGCCAGGACAAAGCTCTTATCATCACTCTGCCTTTGGTGAGGAACCCCTAGTTTCCGCATGTCACATACCAAACAAGGCAGGACCAAGGTCAAGCTGGGAAGTCAATACATACACTGGGGTCTGGATTAACAAGACCCATAGCAGGTACACCAGTGGCTGATCCACAGGCAGATACTCCTCCAATATTACACAGTCAGAGACTGAACGCTCAGGGACAAACTTAAATAGAGCCCAGGCCCATGTGTGGAGGTCCCACGTCAGATGAAACTCAGCAAGGACCAGGAAACCTGAAAGAGATTGTTCCTTTGCTGGATCAAGGTCTATCTCTGGTGTCAAGAACAGTGGTGAAGAGACAGTGGTGTACTTCCACAGGGGAGTACAGGGAAATTCTAGAGTCTGTGAAGCAATCTCAAAGGTGGCAGTTCCTAAATTGCCCAGCTTTGGGCACAGTCTCATCATCCTTTTCCCTGTTCTTTGGTTTCCACAGCCTAGCAAATAGGATGTTAACACTGATTTCATGGGATGCTGTCAGAGTTATGGTTCATCACGACTACTTCAGGGAGAAATGAATGGTACTACTAGGAAGAAAATTAACTCTATTCCAGCTGAAGGCAGGACACTCCATCTGCCAAACTGCACCCATATGGCCTCGAAGGGGTGAAAATCTTGGCAATGTCACCTTTCTCTCCAGTCTGATGGGAGACACAAGATGTACGGAAAGCTGAGACAAGTTGCACCAGTAAATCTATGCTTCTGCCATGTCTCGTTCCACCCAGGATATCACGTTTAGAGGTTCTTTGAGAGATGGGTCCTCCACTGAAGTACCTTCTTGATGAAGGAATGGCAGGTAACATGAACACAAACTCTGCCTCTATTGACACTTGTTAAGACCAGTTCATTCCTTGGAGCCATGTCCAGCTCTAGAGCAGCATTCACAGCCCCCAGTGGATGAGTCCAATTCAAGCTCTCTCCCTCTGGAGCCTACTACAGCCTGTATTGTTCCTGGGAGCAAATCCCAGCATACAAAGGCCACACCTTCAGCCCAGCATCACTTAGAGGAGCAGGGCAGCCATGGTGGTAGTTGAGGCACAGCACTGAGGTCAGCTGAGGAAAGGCAGGAGCTGAGACAGACCAGGTCTCCCTCCCTTGCCAAAAGCTGCACACATCTCTGCTCCTTCCCCAGGCAGGACAGCAGCCCAGAGGTCAAGGTGCTCTCTGGCAATCCCTTTCCCCTTGACCTCCTTCCTCCTCCACACCCTGCGTGGTTTTGGACACATCACCCTTGTGTGAACCAGCTGCAGCAGCAAAGCGGGTACCAGTCCTGCCTGCCCTGCTGCCTTCCCTGGCTCACCTCCTGCCCGCAGCAAGGCAAGCCCACTCCAGCTCCCCGGAGTGGGTGAGCCAGGACGAGGCAGGTCATGTATGACCCGGGGCGGGGCACGAGGCACGTCCCCCCAAGATGACTTCAGCCGCATTCCAGAGAGCCTGGCAACCTCCCGCACACACAAATAAAAGGAAATGAGAAACTCGGCAACAAAGAAACTGGCAGGGAAGCCACAGAGGCACACAGGAACGGGAGAAGAGATTAAACACAGGCTCAAGAGCCCCAGCATGCTGAGCCTTCCCCCCTAAAGCCTCCCTTTAACTTTGATGGTGGGGCACAGGCGTCTTCCTTTCACTTGAAAAGGTTAGAGGAGGGGCTGGATAAAAGGGATCCAGCATTATCCGGAATTGAGAGCACAAGAACGTTTAAGGCTTAAAAAAAAAATAAAAAAGTGCAGGCACCCAGCTTCCCTGCATACCTTCCTTGGCGGAGATCAGGAGCTGGGATCTGAAACTGGGCAGAGGAGAGATCAAAGTGAAGACATTACAGGAGGAAGTTTAATAAAACTTAATGCAAAGTAGTCTGGTGAATCCTCTTCCCAATTTCCTGCTGCCTTATTTTTATTTATTTATTTATTTATTTTTAGCAGTAGGATAGTGGGCATTTGAGGCCCTGCAATTTATAATGGCAGACACTGATTTGTGTTGATACTATATACCATCTAAGAGTCTATCTCAATATACTAGATCACATAATTGTGTTTCTGTGTGTTAGGATAACTCATAAACACGCTATGGTGCTTAGAATTTTGTCAGGCAGCGGAACTATTTAAACCAGTCCACTGCAATACTCAGCTGGACTTCATCTGCAGAACATACTCCAGAATCTACATTGAGGTCTGTGCTAAAACCAAGTCAGAACCATGTGCTTTGTACATCATTAGCTGTGTGGTTTCCCATACGAAGTATGTATGTTGTGGAGCTGTCCAATCATGGATGTAACATCTACCTTGTTCTTCATGAATCATTAAGCCTCAAGCACTTAGCTGGATCAGAGTGGGGAAGAAGACAACCCTTTCCATCAAAGGGATAGATTGTTTTCTGGGAAACACCCAGAAAAGCCCCACACAAATCTCTCTCTCTGGATGAGAAAGGACACACTCTCTGTGCAAAATCAGTGCAAGACAGCAGGCAAAGAATTTGCATCAGGCCTGAGAAAAGTCTGAAGCAGCTGCTCCTTCAGAGCTAAAGTCAGATTTCTTGGATGACCTAGTTTCCTCTTCCAAAACACCCTTGGAAGTCAACATGATTGTCAGTAGAGAACAAACTCCCTCCTTCCAGACACACATATATCACACACTTGGAAGACAATCTTTCTTCATGTTCCCTAAAGAATCATAACAAAACATCAAGGGGACTCAGAAAACATCATGGGACTCAGAAACCCTGTCCCAGGTCTGAATACTCTGGCTGGTTTATAACTACCCTGCAATAGGCCTGTGTAGCAGGACTCTGGGAGCTAACTTGGAGGGCCTTCTCCCAAGCAGACACCATCCCAGAAGCACTATCTCCCAGTGTTTCAAAGTGATCTCAGTTCAAGAGCAGTCTATTATTGTAAATGCCTGACTGAACATCCACTATCATTGATCACCTTAGCAGGTAGACTGAGATCATTTATACCAAAGAGCAATGAAGAAATAGATTTGCACTGGGACAGTAAACTCTACTGGTACTTGAACAGAGCAGATTTACTGGATGTTTCCCCTGCTGTCTGGCTTTGAGGGTCAGAGTCAGTGCCAAGGAAGTGGGGTCCCAGCCTACTGGGAAAAAAGGAGACACATCCTGGCACGCTTTACCTGGCCGTTTTACACAAAGGAATGTGTCCTGCTTCAAAGGGTAGAAAACAGGTCTCTGTTCACACTCCATGTCAATCATTGGTTCATACAGCACATCAGAGGTGCCACTCTCCCCAAGATGTTTGAGGTCTACACCCAAGCTTCTTTGCTGAAAAGAAGGGAAAATGTAGAATGGAGGAGCAAATTTTTCCATGGAGTCTGCAGCATTCAACATCAGATGAGAAATTTTCCTTCACAAGTTCATTCGCAAAAAAAGATGTGTGGTCCTTTTTATTCCTCTAAATCCCAACCATTTGCTAAACTCAGATGGACAAAGGATTTCGAAGTCAGAGGGCAAATGGACAAGGGAATGTTTTCCAAAGTAGACATAAGTTGGAAAGTTCAAGCAGTAGGACAGTCTTTTAAAGACAGCATGAAGTAATCAGGGTAGAGCTGGAATACTTTTCTCTGGTTTTACTCCTTTGTCCTGGTGAGCCTCTAACCTGCTCTAGACTGAACTTCCCAGCTGCAGAATGGCAAATGGTTCCCTGTGCTTTAGGCCTGGTCCCTAAGTCTATTATGCCCAAATCCCTATAGGAATTTGTATCCATCACAAGTAGATTCGAGTGACTTTCCATATTCCCACCATCTTTCATCAGCGCCTACATGGAGGTCTGAGTCCACCTGTACTTGGTCTCACACCCAGTACCCATGCATACCTATGTTCAGCAAAGCTGAGGGGCAGGAGCACAGGACAGAAAAGAGGAGAAGCTGGGCCTCACCTTCAGCTTCGACTTTCTCCAGGATGTTGGAGCAGAGCTCCAAAACACTCGGTTTTCCTTTCTGTAGCACAGATGAGCTATACTTTTAAACTCTCTCTGCCAAGGGGGTAATTGCTTCCTCTCCTGCCACTCCAGTTCCCATAGCGTGCGCTAGAAGCTAGATGGGCTGAGAGCTGGAATCACCCTGCTGACAGCTTCTGGACCACTACACATCTTTTTTAATGTGCAAAAATATTAACCTAAACCTGAGCTCCCTGGCCTGGAAAAATTAGGCTATTGGAATTGCCCTGGCAAGGCTGCATGGCAGTACTGTGGCATTACATCTCTGTCCTCATAGGATGTGGGCTGCAAGCTGACTCTGCTTAGAGAGAACATTAACTACACCTCTTTATTATTGAGAAGAAATTTATTGGAGACATCCCTCCCTCTCTCCAGCTTCTCCTTTACCTTCGCAGAAAAGTAAACATTTAATTTTTTTTGTTGTTAATAGATTTAATGTTCATTTGTCGGTAGCCTAGGGGCAGGAACGCGTGACATTTCAAATAATTGTTGTTTCGGGGGTATCCTCTGGAGGAAAATGCTGCAAAAGTGTGGAGAAGATTTAAGTAAATTACTGTGTCAGCTTCTATTTATTCCTTACATGATTGCCAGAGGCAGGGCTGCAAGATAACCATTAGAGGCCCAGCCATAAAACAGGGAAGCAGAATTTCAAAAAGCTGGAGTGCCATTACTGGAAAGTTAGTGTGTAACATGTTAAATTATCCCCAAAGTAGGGGGAGATAGAAGAGGGGGAGGCACGTGTCTGAGAGTGAGGAAAGAAAAAAAGAGGAAGAGGGACTGTGTGAGTGAAAGGAAGGAATTGCTCCATGGGGAAGAAGTGAAAGATATAGGTAGGTATGTAGGTACATAGATAGACAGATAAATAGACAGATAGATAGATACATACATACATACTGGAAGAACAAATGAAGACTCAGGAAGTCCTTGAGTCCAGCTTTTGGTGCTTGAGGACCTTTGGAGCAAGGTGTTCAGTTCTGGAGTTCTATTTGAGGGATTGAGGAAAAGGAACAGCTGGGCAAAACACACTTGAGATGTTTCAAATCTATATGATGACTCAGCTGAAGTGGAGTGAAACCACTAATTCTCCAATAGCCAGAAAAGGTTGCAGACCTAGCAAATACAGTTGCCCCTGTGTAAGCAGCAAGCAGCTTGGGCCTAGTTCCCTCCAATTTTATTGCCTTCACCTCTCTGGGGCACAATCACAGGCCCTAAAGAGAGTAGAATTTCCCATCTATTAAGGCGTCTTGGATTTTGCCTTTGGTTTTCACTTTTCTTCACTTTTTACCTCCAAAAGATATTCCATCATCTCATTAAAGAGGAGTACCCAGTTTGGTCTGTGTTTGGTCTTGGGTGCAGTTCCAATCCAAGCATGACTGCTCAGCTTTGACCCCAAATACAGGTACTTGTGATTCCACCAGGAAAGGCCTTTGCACTGGGAAGAAGCAGCAGGAGCAGAAAGAACTGAAAAAATACTACGTGTTTACAAAGTGTTACCCCAAACCAATGGGGAGAAGCACAGAGCAAATACACTTGCTCAGAGCAAATTGCTTTCTCCCTACATGATTTTTGTACAAGGGTAGAGGCCAACGAAGAGAAGGAAGAGGTAGTCACCAAGATGCTGGCCCATCAAGGAAGGACGACAGGAACCCAGGACAGTATTCCCTCCTGTCCTGTCTCAGCCTTTTTCTGCCTGGCTGACATGCTGAATTCTTTGAGGTTTAGTACATTGTGCATGGAGGCAGGGGAAATGTGGGGAGATGCAAGCCTCAGCTATGTCAGCAATCTCTAGGATACCCCAATAGCAGCTAGATATTGTTGGCTGACTAGTAAGAAAGCAGGTCTCTCCTCTCAGCACAATCACCTTCATGCTTTCCCACATCAGATCCTCCCCATCTCCCACCACTCAACTGTGGGACAGTGTATCACTTAAAGGACCAGTGAGGGGCAGCCCCAGCTCTCCTCAAGACCATGGGCACTGCTGCAAGATGATACTCAGGCTCAAAGTTAAGCAACTCTTGAAAACAAAAGGAAGGAAGCCTGCCTGGGAGGAATGGGAAACGCTGATGTTCTGACATTGAAGCTAACAGAAAGGGACAGGAGCCAGCTCATTAGCCATTGGGGGCAGGAGGAGATCCCATGGAGCAGCAGGCAGGTTGTATCTGCCACGTGCAGGATTTTTGTTGAAGTGTCTAACACAGCAGGAGAATGGTCCTGTGGCCCTTTGCCGTAATCAGGCCTTCCAGTGCTCTCCCAGCTCGGTCATCCCTTGGCTCTCTGCACCTAACACTCATTGTCATTCCCATTTGTGCTGCTCTGGCCAGGCCCTGCCTGCCCTGTACCAGGCTTCCCAGCAGGGTCTCTCCACTCCTGTTTATTACTCACACTCTACAGCTCAGCACTGCCCTCTGACTCATTGCCCAGAAGCTGCCTGTTCTCCTTTTCTTTCATTATAATTTATTTACATCATGAAAAACAATTAAGTTCCAAAAAGTCTTATATCCCATAGATCTGTTTCTATCTTCCCCAGCATCACTCTTCATCTGCTCCTGCCATTGCTTCATTTTTCCTCACTCTTTTGTTCAAGGCAAGCTTGGCTCTGTGGGAGCCAAGGAGCTAACAAACTTGAGACAGGAGCCCTACAGCCCCAGCCTCTCCAATCCAAGGGCTCTGCTCCCACCCTCTCACCCAAGAGGATGGGAGTCAACCACACACTCCACAATAAATTACCAGGGAGATTTCTTTTTTTAACGACTCACAAGGAAGACTTGCTGGTTAAATCATTGCTAACTCTCAACCTCCTCAATATTTCTTTGCTAATAGACTTCAGGTTTAATTGAAGGATCTTCTCTGGACTCTGTCTGAGGCACCATTTTCTCTTTAACCCCACCGCTCACAGCCTCACAAAAGCCAATCCATTAAGGGTCTTCATTAGTTTGAGCACCAGCCAACCACCCAAGCGGCAAAGGTCAAACACAGTCACCTGTCACAACATGGCAGTAAAACTACTAATTGTATGGGAACAAATGAGATAAAAAGATGGTACTATTATGCTATTTGATTTATTTTGTTTCCAAAGAGTCATTTAAGTCTAATTTACTTTGCAAGCTACAGAGTGGGCCTGTGTGGATACAGATACTTGTGTGAGCAAAGGTGGGTGTGTACATGCGCACGTGCATGTCTATCATGTATGCATATGCATATATGTGTGCATACAGGGGTCTGAAATGCAAATCTAGAGAACCATAAAGTCATGGCACCATAAAGACTTACATTTAACTCTTCATATAGGCAGAACCTCACATCACACTGAGATGGCTCTGCAGAGTGTCATAGAATCACATCAGCCCTACCACTGCCAGCTCAGTTGTCCTGGCACCGTTCCTCAACATCCCAGCTGCAATGGCAATGGCCAAGGCAGTCGGCGCAAGGTCCCATTTTGGAAGGGCACGTGCTTTGGAAACCTTTCTCTTTCCTTTTTTTTGTGCTCAGGAGGAGAAAATGTCCCATATGCCCTCTGGTGGACAAATGCCACTTAGCAGTTCTAGGCTCCCAATGGAAAGCTGGAAGTGGCCATATTTGTAGAAACAGAAAGTCATCTCCATAAGAGCTTTTTAAAAGCTTGCTTTCTCTCCAGCTTGTTCTGACAATCATGTTCTGAGCACAAGTCTGTGGCTGCCAACTGAAAAAATCTAGGCTTTCTGAGGCACAAAAAACACAGCCCATCCTCACCTCTTCATTGAAAGTGCAAAACCAACTTGGCCATCTTCACCAACAGCTCCCATTACCAGATGGGGGTATCATTTTTCTTGCAAGAAGATGTGAATAGTACCTTTCCTGGGATAAAGACCTTCTTATTCAAACACAGGACCCAATCTCCGGCTGTGCGGCTGTGTAGTCACTCTTCAGCACAACAGACCAAACAGCTGGCAGGATTAGGACAAAGTTTCCATGGCTTTTGGATGAAGACACTTCACGCTGATCACAATTTTGACATTGAATATAGATCACCAAGAATTCTCTGAGCAGAGGTGAAATGTTCAGTGGCTTTTCGAAGAACAGCTCCTCCCATGTTCATGCATTAGGGACACTGCCTTGGCTGGTTTGTGGTTAGGAGCAACTTTTTCAGGGCAATGCAGGGTAAGACAGTAAGAGATCACAAGACCTTGCAACACACAAATACAGGGAGACATGACTACATCATAGCAATAAGATAGCTTCCTCCTGGACAACCGTGTGGCATGACACATAGCCAGACTTCATGAGTAAAGCTGTTGGAAGAGTGGTAATATTTCCATGAATGCAGCAATGTCATTTCTGCTTTTCTTTGAAGTTTTTTGACCATCTCTATTCATCAGGGAGTCATGTAGATCATCACAATCAATACTTCCTATTACATGTTGCACAGCAAATAAGCAGTAACAGTAAAAAGGAAAAAATATTCACTTGAAACATTTCAGACCATTATGAAGGCTATTTTTGAAAGCCTACTTGCACAGGCAAGCCCTTTAGTTACGATAAACCCAACTGAAGAGAGCTAGAGAAAATCAAGACTAGGAATAAAGAATGGGCAGATGGTTCCTGGGTGATAGCTGAAAAAAGAACCTGGGGAAGGTGAAAGCAGATGACTGCATGGTCACTTCCAGTGCACATAGCAGCAGGGATTACACAGCTGAAAATACAGTTAGGATATTGGCAAGATCTAGCTGAAAGGGGATGCAAGTTCCCCTCTGAAATAGTAAGAGCATTTCTGTACACTTCTGGCTCCCTTGGTTGTGTTTGCCCAGTATGGCCCAGCTGTTAAGACATGACTGCTTTTCAAAGAAGAATCAGGGTCATGCCTGTCAAGCTCAATCAAACATGTCTTTGAGTTCACTCAAGAAGCAGATTACTGAGATTTAGCTTGTTCTTGGCATTACAGAATACCACATGGGCATCTGTGAAAGGTAAAAAGCAATATACACCATCCCCTCCTGCTCTGATGCTCCCAAAGTCCAGAGATCTTCTTGTCCTACGTTTTCTATTCCTGCTGAAAACAGAGAGGAGCTTGATCACAGCTTTGTATGCCAACAGTGAGCATTTTGATTAGCCAATACTACCGTTAGGGATCCGAGCCACATGTCACATGTGCTCTGCTCCCTTTTTCCTCATCTTTTCTCAGATTGTTCCCAACTCCTCTTTCCTCACCTCGCCTGCCTTTCACTTCGCTCCCATCTCACTTCACAACTCCCCCAGTGCTGAGATCAGCCGTACCACGCTGCTCATCTTCAGCAGTCATCAACATGTTACGGAGGATCCCAACAGCCCAAACTCATTAGCCCTTAGCTAACAAAGGGCTCATGAGAAAAATATATTCCCTCAGCCTGTATTTAGAAAAAGCATTTCCTGTCGTGGGTGAGAAACAGACTCCACCAAGCTTGTGACGCACACCACAGCTACCAGCAGGACCCCAGAGCAGAGATGATTTCTGGGAAGAAGGGAAAATCAGAATTATTTTGCTGGCCATTTGCACCATGTGAATGTATCCAACCAGCTCTAAATCAGCTCCAGAACTGGAAGAAGGGGAAGGGAGGGGGACAATGAGCATTAAAACACTTCTCCCTTTTTTTTTTTTGTTATTCAAAGGTTACATTTCAATTCATTTTGCCTTTTGTCAAAATCTGAAAAAAAATAAACCACACAGGGCTTTTTGAGACTATTCCTCCCACTCCCCAGATATTCCCACAATACGAGAGGATAAGCAGCATTTCACAGCTCCAGCAGAGTCCGAATTAGTTTTTCTGGCAACTAAGTGCAGCATCTCCTCCACTATGCATGCACACACACATCGCTGCCTACAGCATTAACAGATCCTGCCTGAAGCACAAAGCCAAGGAACCAAAAGAATGCGATGCCAGAACTAAAACTGCCTTGTACTGTTAAAGCCACACCTCAAGATAAAGCAGGGGGAAGCATGACACTAAAAATTAGTGAATTATTACTGGGAAAAAGTGATTAATCCAACATCTCTTTGGAACTCCCTTTTCAATAACCATGCCATGAGCATTTCTTCACCAGACACTGGCCCATTGCAGGCACAAGTAGAGGCAAAGGCCATATAGTCAAATTTCTTTCACTCTGCTCCACTCCTAAGCACACCCAGGTTGAGCAGTGAAGGTGATGGGAATATTATTTAAAATGTTTGTAACTAAAGACTTGTCTATAAGGAATATAGACAGAGGTGCATGGCAGAAGTGATCAGATCTTCACCACAGTAATGCTCACCACAATGCAAATAAATAAATAAATAATAATGAAAAATATTTGTTACTATTTTTTTTCCTGTGGAAGAGGGGAAAGGAGACATGCTTAGCTTGCAAGAAATGTAAAAAATGTAAGAAAACTATATACTGCCATCCCCCCCCCCCAAACCCGAACCAAAACAAAAAAGACCAGGCACCATACTGTCAAGAATAATTGGCTGTGCAAACACAATTTAGGAAGCAGCAGATTTGCAGAAAAGTGTCTTGGAGTGATGATGAATCACATACATGAGTCAACTATGTCAAGCTTTTCAGGAAAAAAATAAAAAAGCAGCTACCACACCAGGATTATGAATGGCAGTGTCCTTTGCAAGACATATAAATTACTCTTCCCAGTACAATCTATCCCAGAAAAGCCTCCTTTGGTGGGCTGCTTTCCATATGGGGCAATTTAAGCAACACGCAAATTTACTCAAGACTCTGAGTCCTCAGGAATGGGGAACAAACGATCAGACATCTATGAAGATGAGATAGAAGACCAAAAGAACTGGAATTGCTCAGTTGAAAAAAACAGATTGAGGAGAAACATGGCACCAGTTTACTATTAGGTGAAAGAGGCAAAGAATACATTTTTTTCCATGTCACTGACAGATACAAAAAGAAGTTATGGGCTTAAAACTGCAACAAAAAAAAAGATCTACCTTGGACATTGGCAAGAATGTTAGAAGAGTAAGTACTGCAATAGATTTGACTGGAGAGAAAAGGCTGACTTCACTGAGGATTTCTAGGAATGGATTAGACAAACATCTGTCAGAATTGCTTAGATAACTGTGATCTTTCCTTGGCAGCAGAGGTACAGGCTAAAGATCTGTTGAATAAAGCTCAGTCCTCATCAAAATCCAACACTGTGATCCAGAGCAGGGGATGCTAGTTCAGCTTAGAGAAACAAATAATATGACATTATTTAAAATTAAATGTTCCTCAAAGATATAAATTAGTTAATAAGTGTAAAACTTCAACTGAGCAAACACCTAGCCTGGAAGATCTCAGACAGTGTGGTTAATATTTGAAAAAACCATAAGGAACAGGGGATGATAATGAGAAGTCTGGGCAGATCCTACCAGCAGCTGATAGTTTCTGTCTCCATCGTGACTCAAGATGCTTGAACCGGCAAAAGCAGCCGTGGCCCGGGAGCCGACGGGCGCCTTCAGCACCGCGGAGAGCAGCCCCGGGCCCGCTGCGGCGGCGGCCGGCTCCGGCAGCGGGACCCGTCACCGCGGAAATCGCCACCCGAGCCACCCAACAGGCGGCTTGTTACGCCTTAAAAACTCGTCTCGGCCGCGGTTTATTCAGGCTTACACTTAAACCTGAATGCTAAGCAATTCCAAAACAGACTCTAAGTTGTAATCTAACTTTGCACTGATTTTTAATCTGAAATGATCATGTTGAATAAAGGTGTTGCTGCCATTCATTATCTCAGGGGAGGAAAAAATTACATAGCTCTGTATTGCTGAAGGGAAACGTCCTAACATCATTTTGTTCCCATTGTAAATGGCACCAGGTCATTAACCAAGCTAGTTAAGTAACTCACCAATTTGCTAGTCATGCTGCCACCCAGAAAGCCAGCCTGTTACTTGGGCAATCAGATAATTGCATTTTACATTTTCAAATAACCCTTAACAATCAGGAACTAATTAATGTCCATAAGACCGCAATGAGCTATGAATGCTTACTCCCAACTTACAGCTAGGGAAACTGAGGCACAGAGCTTTGTCCTAGTCTATGAAACCCAGCCAGAGAAAAGGAAGAGCTAGAAGAAACTCCTGGCTTCCAGCCTTGTATTCACTCCATTCCCTGGGAAACATATGAAGGATGCATTTGCCCATATGATGAAGCTACCAGCAACCACTGCATCATCAACTAAACCATCAGTCAGCCTAATAATTAGCCAATTAATTAGCAACCACCCAAAACAGATTCATTTACTCAGGGCTCCGTTGAACACTATACTAGCAGAAAAGTTGGAGGGGGGAATCTAAACAAGGGATGAGGAATAGAATAGCAGAGCTTTACCATGCACCAGGCCCTGGCCAGCTTGCTAACAGGAAAAGGTGGTCAGCTTTAGGGTCTAGCACTGCAGCTAAGTTTCTTGATGGCTGATGCACATAGGTCCATATTCCCAGGTCCTCCTGGATCCTCTGGCCAGGGAAAGGGAAGACAGGAAAGCCAGTTTTGAACCTGAGTCCCAGCATGCTTTCCAGGAGGCCAGGGGCAATGTACAACCTTCACTGTGTACAGGGACCAGGCAAAGTTTCAGCTGTACCTTCACAAACTGCGTCTAAGTGATACACTTTCAGTACAGTGCAGTGTTAGGAGCCTGGCAAAAAAAGAATCTTTGTCACACAGGGCTTGGTGTATTAGCCATCTTCCTGTTCAAGCCCTTCTTACTAAATCCATTTTCCCACGTGAAAACTACTAGATCCCTACTAAATCAAGGGGGACATAAAAACATTAAGAACAAGGAGGAAGTCTCCCAGTAGAAAACACGGCACAGCAGGAAAGGTCGGGCATTTCTGTTCAGAGTGGCTGGGAAATACCAAGTGCCAGGGCTACTCACCCAAGCAGTCTGGAGTCTTGAAAGTAGCTGTAAAAGTCAAAAGGTCCGTTTGAGAGAAAGAGGTTTTCTTTGCAGGTAAAGCCTGCAGCGTGAAGCACCTAGAGAGTTTTTTTGCAGGATACAACTGTTATTTTAGCAGTTGTTGTTGGTTTAACTTCTGGTCTTACAGGGAAAAAAAAATCCTTTCTCCAAGACCACTCCATCAGTTAGCCAAGAGCCCTTAAATGTCCAGCTAAAAATGTTTGGGTCTGTTTAGAATGGAGTAAAAAGGAATTAGCAGTTAAATTTATACTTAAAGTTACTTTAGATTTAGTCCATGCCATAAAGGAGTGAAAGACTAATTGGTAGCACTGGGAAAGAAATTTTTAACCCTGAGAAAAATAAAACGTGGGTGAAAACCAGAATCCTGTAGCTACCTTGATGCAAACTTTTTTTCAACATTTAAGGGATTTCAGTACAAAGTTCTTCCAATAGAGAAAGATGAAGGCCACACCAGCAGTAGTTCTGCAGGACTGAGCAGAGTACAATGCTGTACATACTCTGCTCCCTCCTTCTGACAATCAGAGTGAACTTTTCCAAGTGCCTGTTGCAAAAGGCTACTTTCTGCACTATTTAGCTGAATCAAATAATGATTTTCCTTCTTCCAAAACAAGATGTTTTATGCAAGTGTTTTGATCAGGTTTGAAGATGTAAGCCCAGGCCTACAAAGGATAATGTAACTACACCTTAACCGTTTGCAATCTGTTAGCTGAGCTCTGCAACCCATTTTTAGCCTCTCTGAACTGCAGAGTGAAGAGGCACCATAAAGGCGGTGTAAGCCAGCTCATTTTGCCTCCTAGCTGGGGCAGGCTGCAGGTGGGGCTCCCAAGCAGCTATGTGGGCTTAGCTAATAGGAGATAACTTCTTACACTGTGATGCACTTGCAGTAGTGACACCAAGTATTTGCTTTAGGCTTACCCCTCATGCTAATGCCATTAAAACGGTGTGGCTCAGCAGTTCCCAAAGGGATTATCATGAGCCTCCATTTGAGGAGCTCCTCATTTGACCGGCTCCTGAGATGCAACTTGATCTGCAGAATGGGTGTTAGGCTCACCAAGTGCCTGGTGGGGTCACCCCCACTCTCAAACTGCTTCTCCTTATGGAAAACCTTCAGCCTGTTTTGCAAAAGAGGGTGACAAAGACCCTGACAGATTCTGTCCCCTCTCCAGCTTTCAGAACTGCCAGGCAGTCTTTTGGGAAGCCCGGCAATCTCTCTGCACCTCCAAGGCCCACAGCGCTGTTTGTCCCTAGCGCATGAGGAGCAGGCTAGTAAGGAAGGCCAAGAACCATGAAGTGGCCTCCTGCAGCAGAAAAACCTGTGTGAGGATATGTGAAAAATAACCCTGACTTGCTAATCCTAGCTGTGAGCAAACAATTAGCAGGAAGCAGAGGCAAACAGGAAAGCTGATTTAATTATGTGACACTGATACAGCCAGTGAACTGGAGGGGAGGGAAGGGGGGAGGCAAAGGGGGGCCCGAGGATGTGGGGTCAAAACAGTTTGTAAAAATCTGTTTCACAAAAGCTGTTGTTCCCCTCGGGGCAGAGAGAGATTACCGTGGCTCAGTGTCTATCAAACACGGGAAGAGAATAGGGCCAGGGGCAATGAGACAGCTTCCGAGTATGAAGGGCCCTTCTTCTTCTCCGCAGCAACCAGCAGCCTGCCAAAGAATTCCTGTAAGCTCTCGGCGGCTTTGTGTGCCTGCCCGGGCTGTGGGCAGCACTGCAGCAGGCCTGCCTATTGTCGGCAGGGCTCAAAGAGAGCAGGGGAGAGAAAAGGGGAGCTGGGGGGAGGAAGAGGGCTTAAGGGGGCTTGTTGTTATCAAAGCCGCAGAGGTTATTGTGCTGGAGCAGAATCACGCTGCTTCTCAGCCCCTTCAGTATGGCTGTTAATGGAGGCGCTGCAGGGAGACAGAGGGTGGGATTTGCTCCATGTAAACTCGCCGAGGTCTCCCTCTGCGTGCACTTTGCTTGCTCACACCTCTGGCTCAGAGCAGGCATGTGCCGAGGAGGCAGGTGGCTTTGCACCCTCCTTTCTCATATCCACTGGCATCCAAAGGCACCTGCCAAGGGATCCGGGCTCACCTACGCTCCCACTGATGGACATGCTGTAGATACACACTCAGATGTGCACAGGGCAAACACAGAGCTTGCACACACAGATGCATCCACTGCCACTCACAGATTCAGAAGTATACACGCACATCCAGAGCTGCGAAGGCAATTGTTCATTGCTGAAGGCACCTACAGCTGGACACAGATATACCTGATAGCTCATACGCACACTCTCAACATCTGGGTGCAAGTTCTTAATCAAAACACAGAGTCAGATAAATGCATGCACAACAGCATGCAAACACACTTCTCCTGGCATGCTGAAATGAGAAAATCTCTAGGCCGTGCCTCAGAGACCATGAGCACGTGGTAGATTTAGCAGAAGGGACGTTAAGCCATGTTGTTTTCAAAGCTTCACCTACATTACAGGAAAGGAGAAGCTGAAGGCCCCTGGAGAGTGAAATCCTGAGGAAGGGGCTTGTGAGCAGAGGTCTGTTGTCAGTAGTTTTGCAAATACTGACGCCATGTGTCTTGAGCTAACCATCTCCCAAAACACGGTGCTCCAAACACCCTCTAACCACCCTGACTGACCAGAGGGAGGGTCTGATACTGAAACTGGGACATGTCCCAAGGGTCCACAGAGTCAGGGTGGACAGGGTGGAAAAGCCAGAACCTTCTTCAGACTCTGGCCTGATTTGGACCAGGGACAAGTGAGCCCTGATACAAGGCAGTTCCCCAAGCCCAGCACACAAGTCCCACAGACTCCATGATCCAGCCTCCTGCTGTGGAAACCAAGCCATCAAATCATAATAGAAACTTTTAATGGGGATCAGAGCCTCTATCTCCTTATCCTTCTAAACTTGTTCAGGTGAAGTACCAACTGAGCCCCTCCCAAGGCAGTATGCCAGGGAAGAACATATCAGACTCACAGCCAAGACCTTGATGAAATTGGGAAATCCCAGACACCTGGCTGCAAAAGGAAATCACTATGAAAAAAAACCACAAACCCATCAACAAAGCCTCCTTCTTTCTGGATCAGGAAATTTTCTTCATGCTCATGTCAACCAGGCTGGTAGAAGCTTTGCTCTACAGCGGCCAAATCCACACCTGACCACAGCTCCAGTCAAAACAGCCTTCACTTGCTGAGCGTGGGTGGTGGAGAGCTGGTGCATCGCACCACAACCAAACCCTCTCCTATTCCCAGGGTGGCTCCACATATCAGTCCCAAGGAGACAACTCACCCTTTGGCCCAGTGCTGATCCACCATGCTGGTGCTAGTCATACCCTACTAGACTCACAGAAACACATCTAGGAGACACATTCACACATGTGCACTCACACATGTGTGCACGCACATGTGGGGTGAGGGTTATTCAGCTGCACCCAGCACCTTGTTCTTCATCCTTTCTCCTCCCACTTCCACCCCATTGCCCAGCAGATGCTGCTGAGCCAGCCCAGGAAGGCAGGCAGGGAGCTGGGAAGGGGGGATGAAGAGGTACCCCAAGAGGGAGAGCGGCAGCTTCCGACAACCCTGGTAGGAAAAGTAGGGGGGCTGAGGCTATGGGGGAGGGGATGGAGGCAAGGCAGGGAGGGCTTCTCATTGTGAGGGAAATTTTATTTTTAACAGATGCTAAGGCAGATGGCACAGAATTAACAGAAAATGGGAGAGGAAAAAAGAGGAAGAACATTACTGGCTCCAGAGAGAGTGGACATTAAAAAAATAAAGAATAAGGGAATGAAAACAAGTTTAAGTACTCTCTCCAGAGGAGGGGGGGAGGGAAAGCGCGAGGCAGAGCAGGGACGAAGCAGCGTGATAATAACCAAAGGCGTGAAATTGCAAAAGTAAAATTTGTGGCACTCGGGAGGGGCTGATAAGGCCCCAGCTTCATTGCAAAACTCACTCAGAAATTACTGATGTGATGTTTTAGCCTTTATCATTAATAATAATCGAGAGTGGGGAGGGGGTGGGGGTGCCTGAAACAAAGAGGGAGAGAAATCGCTTGAGCATCTGAAACCTGGGGAAGGAAGAAGAGGCAGCAAGGGGAGAGCTGGGGGAGAGGAGAGGTGCGGGGGGCAGAGGATCAGAGAAAAGGGTCCAAATGAGGGAGAAAAGGCAGGAGAAGAGAAGGGAAAGCTGAAAAGGGAAAAGGGAGCAATGCCAGCCAAGAGAAAAAGAGGAGGAGGAAAGAGACAGAAGAGGAAGGTTAAAGGACATGAAGAGAACAAAGGGGAAAGGCAGACAAACAGGAGTTGGGGAAGAGAGCATCAGAAAGTAAGGGGTGAGGGGGAAAGGTGGCTGGGGGGGAGAAGAGAGTGAATGAATGGAGAAATTATAGCAGAGATGAAAGAGTGGGAGAAGGCAGACTGCAGGACAGGGAGTAAGAGAGGGGGAGACAAAGAGATATGGCCCTGCCACTCTCCTCCCAAATTAATCGAGGATACATCAACCCAAGCCACTAAACCAGAGCTATTATGAATGGGTTAGTCACAGGTGGAGTTAAAGGCCTACAGAGGGATATTAGCCAAAATTGAGTGGCTTTTAATTTCTTTCTAACGAGAGATTGTGGCTGGGGAGCCAGACACTGCCTCAGCTTAGCTAGGCCTGAAGGCAGCTAAGCACGGGAGCCGGCAGCTTCCCACAGCCATGCTAAACCACAGGCGAGCTGACCTGTGCAGTACACGCAGCGAGGTGGAAAAGGCATACGTGAGCTGACCTGCCCACTCCGTGCAATGAAACGGCAGCGCCACGTGTCACAGCACGGGGACACAGACAACAAAGCTGGCAGGGACCCACCGGACCACTCTGCCTCCTCTCTGCACCAGCACAGGGCTGTGCCGGCAGACAGACGGATTGAGCTCCAGTGCTTCACAACCCATCAGTGACTGGGGGGCATTCACCCTGTCCATCAGGGCTTTGCTTTTTACTGGGAGGAAGATCCCCCAGCACTGAAGCCTGCTCATTGCCCTCCTGGAGAGACCAGGGAGCTTCGACACAAGACCAGGACATCTGGGTTCTATTTCTAGCTCTGCTGCTGGCAATTCACCACATTTCTCCATTTCCCCATCTGCTATCTGGGAATAATGCAGTATTGTTAAAACTAAGCACTTAAAAATGATGAATCAGACCATCTCCCCATTCCAAAATCATGAGATTGGTTTAAAAAATCATGACACCTTCAGCAGGGATAAGGCCACGTGCAGGAGGATTCACATGCCTTCAGAGAACCTGGTCTATGGGACTTTAGCTTCCATGCTTTTCTACAAGGTTTAGAAAGAGATTTCTTTCTTTTCCTGAGCTTAAAGCTCACAGTTCATCTGCCCGCATGATGTTGGCATGGTGTGGAAAAAAAGAAGTCTCCAGAACTGGCAATACTAACAGGTTTTTTTATTTTCTAGAGCCTTGTGCAAGTTTTCTGTGAAAGCCTCTTACTTCCCAAAATTCTGATCCATTAAAATCAAAGGGAGGGTTCAGTTTCTAACAACTCTCCCTGAAGCAATTTCAGGGGAGGGGGAAGAACACAACAAAAGTTGTGGAACATGTGCCAAGAATATTATATATGTGCTAAGTCATAAAACCTCATAGAAGCTGCTCTCAGTGCATGGAACATCACATGAAATCTGGTAACAGCCATGTCTAATGAGAATTCACCTGCTAATCATCTACAAATTCACCTGAGAAGAAGTCTTAAACTTGAGAGACAACCAGTGTTAGTGGCAAGGTAAACCCATATCAATTCTCTGGGTCTTACTGATCCTTGGATGAAGAAACTTTATTCTTCCAGTTAAAGAGCCTGCAAAAAGAAGGGACAACATTCATACAAGGGTGTCACCCTATGCTGGGGGCAAAGGACCCAGAGGCAGGGTTGCTGTGTTCCAGGTTCAACTTGGCTTCAGCACTATGCCTCCAGCTCCACCAGAAAACAAAAGTAGCTGTCAGGTGCATTTAAAACAACATAGGCTATCTTTCTTTTAAAGACACAAGAGAAGGATCACATGCCTTCTCTTCGTCAAATGGTGAGTTCAACTGCAAGAGGTCAGCAGTGCTCGTGTCTGGCTTGTACATCTCCTGAGCCTCCTCCACATCTCCAGCTAGAGCATCTCCTATCTGTTCATCAGGACACAGTCCCATGGCATGAAGTTCAGCCTTCAGGGAGAATTTACTTTCTCACTGAGATGGGGGGCACTTTAAGAAATATTTCATTGTGGACAGAAAAACAATATCCTAGGGTGTGAATATGCCAGGGGATGGAAGAAAGCAGGCACAAGTGATCAGACCACATGGGAAGTGCACAAGAAACAGAGAGGAGAGAGGGCCTCAGAAATCAAGCACCGAATAATGCCAGTGTACACCCTTACTCAGAGACCTCGGACTTCCACGTGCAGGTTTTCCAGCTGAGCATCCAATGTTTCCTGTTGATGATTCTTTTACCTCATCTGTCGGCACGGAGCAAGGACCATTCCCCCTGTCACTAAAGCTGTTTTCAATAGGCAGTGTCCCCCCTGGGCCGCCAGCTGGGGCCACTCCCAGGAGAGCAACACCCCTCTTGGAGTCTATTAAAGCTCAATTACAGAGGGCTGACTGGCCTCGTTGTCTGGCAAAGAGAGGTAGGATGCTCCTCTCCCTCCTAGGGTCAGGGCTGTTTTACCATAGCCTGGCCAGCTCACATCTATGTATCAGTTTAATAAGATCACATCAAGTACAAGAGGTGAGGAAGGCAGAATGAGGATAAGCTGCAAGGCACCAGCTCACAAAGCCACCAGTGCCTGCTTAGGCAAGACTGACTGGCCCAGTGATGACAAAGGGCGTGCTGCTGATTTACACTGCAGTACAATGGAGCTATCTTGATTTACACTAGCAGGGACCTCGTGGCCCTCCTCGCTTCACAGTCTCTGTCTCACCAGCATCTTCCCATACCAGCCCAGCACAGCATCTGATCCACTGGTGCTTTCCCAGGGACTAAAACCACTCTCTCCAATGTGTTCCACTTCCCTTCTGCCACCACCCTGCTCCCCAGGAGGTTTCGCATCTCCAGCGGCTAAGTCCTGGCCTTCCTGATATATTGGCAAAGAACTGTCATCAGTGCCAACACAAAAGTTTTTATCAGGGATAAATAGCTTCCCTCCCACCTACACCCTCTCTCCTTGTATGTGTCTTCTGGGGTTTGAGTCCATAGACAGAATTATACAAATAGATCAGTCATACAGATAGCAGTCGTGTTTCATTTGTTACTCAGAATCCTTATGGGCAAGCAAAATAAGAGAAGCTGAAATAATGTAAAAGCATATATTTCATTCCTTATCCCTAAAGGATCCATGTTTTCCAAAGCTCCTTACACCAGTGAAGAAGGTGGGGGCAAGGGAAAGGAGGACACACTGTTACGCTGAAGGTCTAACTTCGGTTTAGCATGTCTCCATCATGGTCCACGGGACTCTGAATGTCATACAGAGATCAAGAGGCAAAAGCCTCAGGTGCCTCTGGAAAACATTCTTTATCCTCATCACACAGACAAGGAAACCGAGGTTGGGGACAAGCCTGGCAGCCATTTACAAAACCTCCCAGAGATGTGCCTGAGAACTGGAGACAGGCAAAGCAGGGTCCCCTAGGCACCAGGCTGCCTGTCTTCCTTGGTACACTGTGACACCTGCCTCCAGCTTAGGAACACGGGAACAGTAGGGGGGGAACTCATCAAATGCAAACTATTAACAGGCATCACAGAACAGACATTCCATCCAGAAGGGTCCGCACACTATGCAATCTCCAAACTGCAAATCACCACTCACCTTCAAGACAAGCATGAGACCTCTGCTAGGAGGCACATACCCACCACATTGAGTCACAGGGCAAGAGTAGGCCCTGCTAAAACCTCCCATACTCCCTGTTTCTGACAGAAGTCAGGATCTGTGGGAATGCCCTCTAGAGCTTTTCCTGAAAGCCCATCTCTGGTGCTGAGCAGGGAGAGCAGGATGTAGCAGTGCAGAGAAGCACTGATGGTCCAGCTCGCAGGTGCACAGCAGAGCAGGGCTGGCATACTCCTTGTACATCCAGGAGACAAGAGTTCTCTTGGGTGCAGAGGTGAGCTGCCAAGAAAATACCTGAACCCTAGAGCTCCTCTTGCCTTGGATTAACAGAGCATACCATGCAGCATGGAGCAGTGTCAGGACCTGGCCAGTTCCACAGAGCAGAGAGGAAGCGTGTCCTCTGCTGCCAGCTACACCAAAAGCCAGAACATCCCTTGCTCTTCTACAGCACCTTCCTTGCTATTGCCCTCCAAAAAAATTACCTACTTTGTAGCCAAGAGCAGTGAGGCTGGCAGATACTTCCTCACTCCCACTAAACGTGGCACTTCAAACTAGCCAGAGGAGATATGCGGGTATTTGATCTGGTAAAGAAAACATGGGCTGGGTGAGTGTCATTGTCCATGGATGGAGTGGAAGGGGTGGGGGAATCGATGTATATTCCCGTGCAGGCTAGGCACCAGGGATGATGGTGACATCTGTCCAACACACACTGGTTCCACTGTGATCGTGCCTTCAGAGAGTGTTTCCAGAATGGACATGTCCAGTTCCCTTCAAAGTAGCACCTTGAGATGGCTACAGCTGCATAACCAGATCCCAAGGAGAAAAACTGAGCTGCTGTGTGCCCTGTAATTCACACAGGCAGCCATCTCCAGAAGTGCTAGCATTTTCCATTCTTTGGCAGCACTGCCACACTGGGCATCCCAACATCCTGGCTCCCAGGCACACACAGTACACACAGCCCCAAGACCTGAGTAAGGCCTGTAGAGAGGACACTACTGTCACAGTCCTTTTAGACCTTAGCAAAAACTGGAATGCTTGCTGCAGATGCCCACTTTCCTAGCTTTGCTCTGCGTCTTTTAATACTTGCTGCTCCTCTTCAAATTCCAGCATCTTGAGTTATGACAAATAGAGAATATTCAGTTTAAGGAAATTAATTTGGAGGAGGAGGTGTTGAAAGGCAGAGGTTCAGCTGTCCTTTAGTGGAATAAAACTTAACAGATTAAAAAAAAACAGAAAGCAATAAAAATAAAAATAACATTACACCAAAGCAATTTTTGTAATTTACTGGCATCAGCTCTAGACATGCTGAACAAATCCAACCCAAACCTTCCACCTGCACAAAGAGCAAAAAAAGTCCCACGTGTGCATAGACTAGGAGCAGCAGAAACACCTTGTCCCCTTCCTATTCAGAAGAAGCCCAAAGTGGATGCCTGCAGTCCAGGCTCAGGTTCATCTGCTTCAGCGAAGAGGAATTGTACTGGGCTGGTGATTCAGAGAGATGAACCTTCATTTAAGAGGAGTCTTGGCTTTGTGCCGTCTCTGATTTAAAACCTTCAGAGCCTCAGAGGTGAATGTGTTCTTGCTGAAGAAAGAGAAGAGATAGGGCCAAAGAGGAACAGGTCAAGCCTGGCATGTGCTGCTGAGGGAGACCTCCACAGAGACAGCATGCACCAACAGAGCTGCCCGTGTCTGAGCGGCCACATACTTGGGTGTGTTTAAACCCTGCTGGAGAGTGCCTCAACTTGCAGTGGAGTCAAGCAGTGGCTGGGGAACTCCAGCAGCACACCAGTGCAGGCACAAAGCAAAAGGCTCTGCCCCATGGTACGATAGGCAGGGAAAGGCAGGTGAAGTGAGGTGAGGTGGCTCAGGCCACCCAGGAAGCCGGTGGAAAAGGAGGACTGAATATTCCCTCATGTGCTGCCCATGCTCATTGCTCCAGCCGCCTCCTGCTGAGGCAGCAGGATCTGGCACCACAAAGCACGCTATTCCTGACACTGGCATCTGCCACAGCCAAGATAGGCATCAAATTTATACTTGAGTAAAACTGGCATGGTGCACTGCCCAGGAAGCCCTGTGTGCCATGCTCCTAGACAGAGCTTTAAGGCAGCCCCTTTCCTAGAGAACCAAGGAAAAATATCCTCCCTGCCCCCATCCCCAGGCATCCACTCCCTGAAGCTTTACACCCAAAGGACCACAGACATGGGGGGAGGGACAGCGGCACAGAGAGAGGATCTCCCACCAGAGACCGGGGGAAGGCTTAAAAAATAAAAAGGGGGAGGGGGGGTGAGGAAAAAGAAGAAAAGATGGAAGAGAGGCAGGGAGCAGAGGCAGGGAAAGAAAAAAAGAAAAAGGAGTGGGAAGGGAGAAAGTGAGAAAAAGAGAGAGAGTGAGAAAAATGACAGGAGCTGAATTTTCAGCGCCCTCACTTTAAATCAAGATAAAAGACTGAAATGGAAAATAACAGTCCAGAGAAACCCCTGGACGGCTTTGGGCGTTAATGGAAACACATGGCTGAAGGCTGTAGTGTTGTCAGCTTCCCCGTGCTCTGACATTCCTTTCTGATAATCCGGCCTGCCATAAAATTAGAATAGCAAATACCTCCTGACAAAGATGCATGTTTCCCTCTATTGTGCCATCATAAAAAAAACTCCGCTGGTGACTCGAAGAGCCGCAAACTTCAATTTAAATTTACAGTGCGGCGGAAGGAAAGTGATATGCACTCAAAAATTTTAATAACCTATTAAGTTACGACTTCAATTTCATTTTATGAATATTTTCCTTGGGGAGCAGTGCTATCACAGAGAAAGATAGAAATTTAAAAAAGATAAATAGTGCCATTAATCTCCAACATTTCTCTTCCATTATCCTTGAAAATTAGGAGTTATTTTTGTTCAGATCTTCATGTAATTAGCTCCCTACACTTGATTCACTAGCCAGAAAATGACCATGTTCAGAAAATTAAAAATTTGTCATTAAGTGGAATTTAACATAATATCATTTATCTTTATCTATTCCCCAGCTGACAGCAGGAGCCTTGGAACTGATACAGGCTCCTGTGTCAGAGAGTAGAGGCAAGTCCTCGACATGAGAGGGAGAGCGCGGGAGTGTGGGGGGGAGGCTCTAAGGATGTGGGAGGATAACCGGAGAGGGGGAGTGTATGAGACAAAAAGGAAGCAGGAGCTGAAGTCATGGGAAGAGGGAGAGAAAAGGAAGAATGGGGCATGGGAGAAGAGGGAAATGCAGGAGGGAGTTAGAGGGGCAAGGCAGACAGCCAGGCAGGCGAGGGGTAGAAGAGGGAGCAGGAGAGGTGAGGAAGAGGAGGGCAGGGAAGGCTAGAAAGGTAAGGGCTACCTGCTGGGCTCAGTGGCAGAGCTCAGAAAGGGCGGCCATGAAGCCAGCTGGGTGTCACAATAAGAACAGAACTGGGGCCTGGTGAAATACTGGCAGGATCCCTGAGTATGGTCACTGGCTTCAGCTGGGCTGGATGGAAATCAAGGCACTGGTTTCCTGCTGGTAGCCTTCTCTAATTCTTCACCTGTGCCCAGCCCAGCAGTCCCACATGAAACACAGGGTGGGACCCAGCAGAAATCCCAGCAGGGTCACAGGAAGGTTTTTGCTGCTTATTAAAGACCTAAAGCCTACATTGGTGGCAAGATCCAAATTAATACTGGCTGGTAGCAGACCTCCTCCTTTCCAAGTGTTCCAGAGTCATCTACCCAGTATCCTCCATCAAGTCATTATTCCCTTGTGCAGAAGGGAAACCCAGACACAGAACAGGTCTTTGACTTGCCCAGGGTAGTGAGACTGGAAGGGGGGCTGGGAACAAAACCCAGCCCAGACTGGCAGACCCTTTGAGACCTTCTGCTTTAGCTCTCACTTCACACTCCCTTCCCTCAACTAATCCTGTGTGCACACCAGAGATGCAGCAAGTCCAACCCTCCAGCATGGGCTAAACTACAAAAAGCCTCTTCAGCTTCTGAATCCCTCACATGGACCAAAAGCATTAGCCTCCTAACCATCTCATTTAATCTCTGTCTCTCATACTCTCAGTATATCTGATAAAATATCTCTCTGGAGAAAATGAAAGAGATTAGGTGGAAGGAAGGAGAAGAACACCATAAAGCAAACACTATGGGCAGGAGCTATTTTAAATAACTGGCTAGCTAAAAAAACCAAGGACATTAGCTACTCAGCAGTTCCATCACAGGAGCTTGTGTTATTTTAAGCAAACCTCTTTGCCTCTATTCTGGCTTAAAGTTTGGGGATTTTTCCACTCCTCCCACAGAAGTTTGGAGGAGTTTTATTTAGTTGCATTAGCTTCTCCTGTATCTTCATTTTCAAACTTTGTGCATACATTTTATTCTTATTTTGTTTTATAAGTACAATGAAATGTGCTGGGGAGAAAGCCATAAAGATTTGCACTTCATCAGAAGCAAGCTCAATGACCTTGCGTGCAGCTATATATTTTTCTGTGCAAAACGTCACACAGAGTTTTGCACAAGTATTTACTGGGCAGTGCATAGTATGTTATAGATCTGTACAACAAGGTGGCATAAAACAGCAGAGGAACATTCCAGTGCAGGCACTTATCACCATGTTTTGTGGCTCCAATTTTTAAAGCAACCTAGGGAGTTAGATACAAAAAAATATCTCTCACAATAGCATGCTCCCCACAGGTTCCTGCAAACCATAGTAGGTAGCCACAAAGTACCAGCCCACATGAAACAACCTGTTTCTTTCTACCTATAAATAGACCACATGGGTTAGAGTCACTGTACTCATCCTGTAGCTGGACACATGGAGGTGTTGAAAGTCCCAAGGTGCTACAGCAAATCAACAGCAGAGCCAGGCATGGAACCCAACCTCTGAAGCTTCCCACCACCAGCTGGGGGATGCAATGCTGCTTTATGGCTCAGGAAACTTCTTTTTCGGTGCACATGTACCTGAAGCCAACAGCAGGGTTGGGTAAGCATAAGTCTGTCTACAGACTTTCACTAGGTTCTGGGTATGTCTTTAGGTTGGATCCTTAGCCAGAGCAAAGGAAAGTGAAGTCTACTGTAGTACTTGTCACAGTGGAATGGAGGGCTGTCTCTAGGGATCTACTCTGAGACCCATTTTCTTGTCTCGAGTCTAGTGCAGCCATGTCCCTGTCTGCCTGAGGGCAGGGTGGAAGTATTGACCACTCATCATCTGCCACAGAACTGCAGAGTAAACTTCCTCCAGCTAATGAGATCTGAAATGCCAAGAATCACCTTGTCCCTTCAGCAGGCCATCTCCAAACAGCTGGCTGGGACAGCCTCAGGAGGGCCCAGGCTGAAGAAAAGGAAGGCTGAGTATACAGGCACAGAGGGTGAAATGGTGATCCTTGATCCTTGTGGGACAGCTACCCACGGCAACACAAATCTTTCCCGCAGAAATGTCTCTCCCATGAGAGGCCTTTCCCTTGTCCGTTCTGGAGCAGCTCTGTGACCACTGATGGGGGAAATCAGGAATGTGATTTCCTCTCATTGCCCTCTTGCTCAAACTTTTTGCTGTGCACCCCAGAGCATGCTCTTTCCACCCTGGTTCTCAAATAGCCCTCTTCCCCTGGGTCTCCTCCCTCACACCCTCCTACTTAGCCTCATGCTCCTCCTCTCCCATCCCTCCACACACGCTTCCTTTCGCCCTTTCCCTTCATCTTCTGTCTTTGCTCTGCTTCTGCCCTCTCTTTTCTCCATGTCTAGAGGTGTTTGATTCACAGTGGTCTCAAAGCAGAGGCTAAGCGTCCTCCCTCTCTTACCCACTTATAATATGATTTACCAAAGTGCCTTCACTTGCTCCCTCATTCCTTGATGCAGTAGCTATCCTTGCTGCATCCCTTAAAATCAGTTCTGCTTCTCTTTCCCTTAGCCCCACACTGTCTTCCTTTACCCACTTCAACTCTTTTTTTATACCCTTCCAGGCTAAGCCAGGCTGTTCTCTTCCTCTTCCCCCACACAGCCCCTGGCCCATCCCCTCCTGCCTCTCCCATCCCTTTCCATGCTCCCCCTCCTCACCAGAGCCTCAGCACTGCAATCTTAAAGCAGGATAAATGGATATGGATATCGTACAATAAAACCTTCAGAATGGAGAGTTTTGTGCAAGTGAACAGCAGCCAAGCCTGAGAGACTGAAAATTGGATAAAGGGATTAAAACAGTAGCACATTAACAGGAGATTTAGAGTGTAATAAACTCATTTCATAATAATATGTGCGTTGGGGCTGGTAATAAATCATTGCGGGATCCCTGCCTTCCGCAGTGCTGGAACGAGGCAGTGACCCGAAAGCGGGGTAGGATTTCAGCAAGATGTGGATTAATTTCACAGGGTTCTTGGCCAGGAATAGAGCGGCTGTGCCATTGCCGTACAGCTGCTGCTGCTGCTACTGCTGGCTTTTTGCAAAAACACCACAAAAGGCAAACAAGTGAAACCAAACAAGAGGACCTGCCAACACTGCCTGGCACACGTGTTTCTGAAAGAGGGGTGGTCAAGTGGCCTTCACCAGAGGCCAAGCATCAGTACTTCTCAGTCACCACCCTGTACAATATCCTGCCCCTTTCCATGCAGACTTATGGGGCAAAGATGATAAAACAGCAACAGGAAAGAAACCAGCCAGACAAAACTGCCAGGCTAAGCCACCATATTAATGGCCCCCATAACTTTGCCTAGGATACTAAAGTCAAAAGAATGTAATTACCACATGCAGTAGGCATACCAGGCTGGTGGATATCCCAAAATGCAACCTTAGGAGAGGTGGGGATGGGGGAAGGCTGAGATCCCAACTCACATCTGCTGCACAAAGCTCATGAAAAGTTATAAAAGAGATGAAGCATCAGACTGAGAAAGGGAAGACAGCAGCATGCTGGAATGTTCCCAAAGAAAGAATTCAGATGGATCCAAGCCATAATGCAATTAGGTGAGGCAAGGACTTTGCAGCAAGAGGTAATAAAGGAATAACGAACAGGAAAATGCAGTACCAGTGTCCTGGAATGAAAAACAGAGGGCTTGAGGAGACCTTGGGCAGATGGGAGCAGGTTGGTCATTTCTTAAGGAATATTAGGGAGAAAAAAAAGAAAGCTTTCCAAAAGAGGAGGTACTGAGAAGCTCACAACAATCAAGGCACGGGTCCAAATGACTGGGGAGCTGGGCTCTACTTCTTGCCACTATAGCTATGAAGCTTGATTGGAGGTGTGGACCTCAGGGGAGGTTCTGCCTTGCTTTACCATAAGTGTGTGGTCCAGTGTCTATGAGAAGAATATACGGGACATTTTGATGTTGATGCAACTGGACATGAAAAAAAGAACCTGTATTGAAAAAAAGATAGGATGGGCTAATCTCCAAGAAAATTACCTAAACACAAGCCAAGTCTAACCTGACACAAAAAAGGGAAGGGTAAATTCAAATGAGAGGAATGGGACATTGTGAAGACCAAGGAGGAAGTGAATGGCCATCAGGACAAAATTCAAACCTCAAAGTGAGACTTAAGGGCTGAAGACCTGCAGATCACGGAGATTTGTCTTTGGTGGTACCCCTAGGAGCAGCACCACCACGCTTATTTAGTCAAGGCCAGAGTCAGAACTCTGGACTTCCCTTAAAATATTAACCTCTATGCTGTGCTACCCAAATACGGTGGTAACAAAAAGTCATCAGCTCACAAATCAGTCATCTGCCTGTGTGAACAGATTGAGGATGTTCAAACCAAATAAGGCATATAACTGTTCCTCAAAAGGAAGGTTAAGCCTTGCAAGAAGCCTCCATCTGATGCAGAAAGCTGCATTCATACGTACGTCTCTTTACATGTGTGTGGTGGCTGCTGACAACCCACTTACTATGCACAAATCCCTCAAGGAAACCCTATTTCTTTAACAAAGGCAGTTTTGCAGCATCATGCAGGTGTGTGCAGGAGACGCAGCAAACACCTATGACTTTTACAGGACTACACTGGGAGGTAGGTTAACATGACATGTCTGGATTTTTAAAGAAGTATTTGACATCACATTGAGGGAGGGTTTAAGGGAAAACGCAAAACAAAGAAAAAGGCAAGTCTGCAGTGAAACAGGGAAATGACACTCCACCAGACAGAAGGGCTGAGTGTCTTAGAGCTGTTTGAGATTCATTCAGTCAAGAGACAAAGAATGGGCCCCAGCACTGCTTGGAAAGTTATGCCCACAGATCTCTAAGAAGAAAGCAGAAGAAAAGCACAAACAAAACATAAGGTCTCAGCAGACTGTTGCTGGGACTCCCAAACTTCTTCCAAGGAAACCAAAGTACCATGCTTACAAAGTGTCACAAGGTTTGGATAAAAGCAAAACATTTCATAGTCATTGCAGTGCAGAGCAACACAGGTAGCCAGTACTAGGTCGAAGGTCCACCTCTGACCTCAGTCCAAGGCAGGCCATCAGCCTAGCTGGTGGACAAGGGTCCTGCGCATGGAAGATAGTTCAGCCCGGGCTTGGGCCAATTACTAGCCGCTGACAGAGACTGGAACAGGTCTAACAGAAGTGATCTATACCTCCACAGCAGCCAGAGTGTCCCTTTGGGATGGAGAAGGTGTATGGCCTTATTCGTACTTACTGTACACCCCATTTTTGAGCTCAGAGGACAAGGCAGCGCCACTGACAGTCGATGGCCCTAAGACCTACATCTTGTTGCTTTTCCTTATCACATACCCAGCAGCTTGTACTGTAAGGAGCTGACTTCTTACATTTCAGCATTACCCAACAAAAACCAAAACACTACTCAAAAGTAAAACATGCAGTAAGCAAAGGGTTGGAGGTCTTTTCCTCAACAGAAAAAGAACTGATTTTAAAACATATTTTGCAAAAACACATTTCAGAGATCAGCTCCAGACTGTAAAGGCCTGTTTCTGCTAATTAACAGAGGAATCAGTAGATCCATGTTTTGAAAATGCATTGGTTAAAACAAAATGAGTTTTAGCAAATTGCTTAGGATTAAAAAAAAAACATGTTTAAAGAAAAGTCTTCAGAAACCAGAAATTTTACTCAAAATATTTTTTGGTTTTTATAAACACTAGAAAATGTGGTCAAGAAAACAGGTCAGCTTGGCTGCCAGAACACATTAGTAGGAAAAAGGGAAAGCACGAAGGAAAAGCTCACTTTGATATTTTTTTTTCCTCCAGTAGTAAGGGTTGATCCCAGCTCAGCAAGCTGCAGAGTGCAAAGATGAGGGTCCCAAGACACCGCCCAAAGCAGTCAAACGGGCACCCAAAACTACCAGTGGTACATCACCATTACAGACACCCACTAGGACATGGTAATCCCTGAGAGAAGTGCTCAGAGTCCAGAGCTTTTCCCACATACCATGTAAACAGCATGTGGCCCTCATGGCAATTTCAGCCAGGGGGGAGGGTGTCAAGGGGTAAGTGCTAGCAGCACTGCTGTTCATCTAAGCTGGCTTTCACTTATTACCATAGCTGTTGCCACATCACTGAAGTGTAAATTCACTCAGTAAATCACACCGGCTTCATTGCTGCAAAACAGTACTCAAGAAGCACTAATAAAGTGGGAAAATTGGATTTGCACTGAAGTCAACCTGCCACTTCAGCTGTCAGTCAGTGCCCATCAAGGGCTGTAAGCCCCATCCAAACAGACTTCCCAGTAGCAAACTGGCCATGGGCACTTGAGAAGCCAAGAAGCAGAAGTGAATATACTCAGCACAGGACCTTCACATAGGACCACACACGCACCTCACAAAAGCCAACAAGGTCAAGCCTCTGTAATAAAAGCTGGTGGACAGTGAACCACAACAGTAAGTTACTCCGAACTGTGAATGAGAGCACCAAGAGGCTGTAAAGCTCCTTGGTTTCTCATCTACTGATTCAAGGGAGATATTTCATCTCACATTCCTACCAGGTGTATTTAAAAATATGGAGAAAATTCCAGAAACCCTACAATCAATTTGATAGACCATTCCACTGGAAAATACAGGTAGCTCTGAAATAGCTCTGAAAATGCTGAAGGACCCAAGTTCAATGTCCTCCAAACATTACTTCCTGGCTATGAGTCAAAACTACTTCTTCGTGTAAAAGGGGACCAACTTTAGACAAAGGGCTGAACATGGCTAATACAAAAGATGTCCTTTTTTTAAAAAAGTTAAAGGTAAAGGCTTTGATTGCCCCAAAATGACATTTTCATGGAAAATGAAAGAAATGTGAGAGAAAGGAAGAAAAGAACTATTTTAAAGTTTGAGGGTTTTTTGGTTGGATGGTTTTGGTTTTCATTTAATTTAAAAGCTAAGCAAAGCATAAGGTATTTTTTTCACATGAAAGGCTGTGGCTGTTTCACAACATCCCCCTCTTTAGTAAGACAAAAAATTAAAATAAAGCTATCTGATTCATTTTCCCACAACTGGGACATAGGTACAATGACCTGCAGCAGTTTCAGGGTTGCCCTGTTGGAAAGAGCCACCTTCCCGGGCAAACTGCAGCTACATGGCTGGTGAGCTAAGGCACACATTGATTTTTTTTAATTATTATTGGTTTTGTGTCACAAAATGCCATAGCAATGAAGTTGCCTGATACTGTGCTGGCCAGAAATCACCTTCAAGACAGTTTGGTGGTATGACATGGTACGTCATCAACTGTAATCTGGGCCAGGAAGCAATAATCCATTCCAGTGCTGATCTTTGAAGACATCAGAATCAACTAAAAGCCTGCTGTTGATCATGCTACATGGCCTATAGACCACCTTGTTCTGTAACCTTCTATGGTTTTAGTAGCTCATAAAGAAGCTCATAGTAGGTTCATTTTTGGATAGGAGACCTGCAAAGACCATCCACTGTTGACAGAAATGGCATGGCTATATTCAAGGGCTGACTCCATTCACAACAGACTGACCCTGGGCAGTTCTAGTGAGTGCTGCTCAGGTAAGCCCTAGGCTAAGATCTTTGATTTTTGCAGTCATAACACTTGCCACATATTGGAAAGATCAGCCACATTTACCAGCGTGGCATTACCGAGTTCCTGCAGGACAGTTCCTCACTACGTAAATTCCAACTGGATGGCAGAGGTGTAGCCTTCAGCTCCTGTGCAAAGGAGTTATTTAACATTTCCTTGAACATAAATGAATGCAGACACAAACAAGTTGCCTTACTTAAGCAGAATAATTGATATCACAAATATGGGATCAGGAATAGCAGCAGAGGCAAAAAAGCTCAAGCTGAACAGGATTTTCAATGCAAAGTTGTTCTGGAAAAAAAAAACAACTCATGGACAGTTTAAAGAAGACCACAGATGATCATACATGTTGATATTGTGTTGGTCAGGTTTCAGATGGAATATTAAACCTAGGTCTGGACTCCAGCATTCAAGAGATATGTTGGCAAATAAGAGCTATTTGTGAAGAGAAGTAAGATTAGTCCAAGATCTGGAAAGCATGACCTGAAAAGCTGGAAAGAACTGGAAGTATTCAGTCTAGAGATGGGAAGGCTTCAGAGAAACATCTTCCTAATAGGTTAAAAAAAAAATGGACAAAAAGGAAGGCAATAAGCCCTTCTTCATGTCAACACAGAGAAGGGAACAAGGCTTAAACTGCAGCAAGATCCAATTAGGCATGAGGACAAAGCTTCTAGTGCTCTGAGCTAGTGCTAGAGGCTAGTGAAGCACTGGAGCAGGTTGCTGTAGGGAAGCCATGATATTTTCATCACTGAAAGCTTTTAATAATACAATATTAGTTAGAAAGTTAGAAAATACCCATCTGAGGCAGAACTGATCTTGCCCAAGGGCAGGAAGATGGATCAGATGATCTCATAATGCTAATTCCAGGCTTAATTTTTCTGATAATCGTATTCAAATTAACGAAACTAAATCACAGTGAAGCTGATTGGTATGTTCAAGGCCATACATTAGACCAGCAGCAAGACAGCCTTAAGGCCACCAGGAACTGATACATGCACATCAGTGACATTTGCTTCAATACTAGCTGCAAAAAAAAAAATAAATTGAGAAGCAAAGGGGGAGAATGGTAATTTGCTGTGTCCTAAAATATTTCCAGAATGGCCTGACCAAAAGGCTGTAACGTGCATGTCTGCATTTGCATGAGTAGAAACATATCTCTTCATTAAAAAGTAAATATTTCATCTTCTTGAAGTTTCGTGTTTGTTTTGGTTTTTAATGTTAAGCATTAAAATTATCATTCTCTATGAAGCAGTACTTTTCATTAAGGAATACAGGCATTTTATTAAAAAATAAGAGAAAGTCCAATCTTTACACTTCTTCAGAACTTTTTTCCCTGAGAAAATGCAGCCAAATCCAAATGTTTTCAGGTCATTCCATATGACCACATCTGTTCCTCAGTAATAAAAAAAAATAAAAAAAATAAAATAATAAAAAAAATATTTAAAAGGTGGTGTAAGCAGATTACTTCCCTGATTTGGCATTTCTGGGTCCAGGTTTCAGAATTATTCTAAGCACATCTGTTGAAGGCAACAGCAAGATTTTTGGGATCCCCAGATATGTGGAGAGGCACATGGTTAACAGTCTTGTTGCCTTTGTGGTCAAGGAGCAGTGGCACTGCTAGTGAGCCTGGGGTTTGTCCCTGTCACTGGCTTAAAGCTTGTTCCCTGTGTTGCCTTCCTGCATGGGCAGAGCTGTCTGTTGGGGAAGTGGCCTAGGCTCCTCAGCCATGTGTGTCCCCCCCCAGTCCTGGTTAAGCTATTCCTTATGTGACAATAATGCCATTATACACTATAGTGCACTTTGTTTACTGCTCAGCAGATCCCAACTTAAACAATGCGTTCACTCACTGACACTCCACTTCCAGAGTACACAGATGTGGTCCATAACAGATGAACTCTCTTACACCTTCCTAATATGTTAAGCAATTAATTCCTTCTCCAATCTGAATTTGCAAAATCTGCTTCTCCTGCTCTCATAGGGCCAAAATCTTTGGGGCAGAATGGCTATCCATTGGTATTCACTGACGCTGCCCCTGGCCCTGCATGGTCCTCTTACATTGACCTAATTTATTTATTTATTATGTGTAGCTGGTACAATATACACAAATCCATGGCTATTTCCCAGGACTGCATAAACAAGTCAGCAAAACACTTGTTTCAGAATGTGCACGGAGCCCACTCAGGTTCTTCCACCAGAGCATGAGCAACATCTACAGTGAGTGCCAGTGGGATGAGGAGAAATGGCGCAAACTGTGAGCCATTAAACCCTCCGCCTCTTTTCAAAGAGCACATATGTTCACCCAAACACAATCTATACACTTCACTACAAACAAGACTGGTACAGGTTAAACTGCGCTGCTCTGCAGGCTTATTTGCCCACTCTGGGTCACATCCTCACCTCATGTAAATTGGTGTCATGTAAATTGTGTTATTCCCACAAAGCCCTGTTGAGCTGCAATCCACCACACCCCTCAGCTAAGGATGTGGAGCTTTCCATCCAGTGACAAAACTCCATGTTTTTAATACTGCTTGGTTGCTGTCACCACCAAATAAGAGTCTGTTCGTCACTTGTCTGCCCTGCCCTTTTGTCAAACAGCAATAGAGGAGTTATTCTCATTTCTCCCGAAGATCCTGTGCATACTGATCTTGCTGTGAAGTAGGGAACATACTTTGTCTGAATTTCATGGGTTTTATCGCCTATTAGTCATTTTCCATATGTTTCTGTTGCATTAATGGAAAAATATGGGAGCCCTCCGGTGGTAAAAATAATACCTTTAATTTCCCACAGATGACAAGCAGAGACTGTAACCTAGCAGATAAAGTGCCTACTTCAGCTTTCAAAGGTGCAGCTGTGAGTTCAGAACTGTATTTTCAGTACCTTCTCTGTTCACTTTATTCCACTCTTGCTGCTTTAACTTAATTAATACCCATCGATTTAGCAGGACCATAATAATAACAAAAGCAGCAGCAGCTCCTGTCACCAGTGGGTCAAATTCAGACATGCAGTGAGATGCGTGAATGCTGTAGGAGGAAGAATGCATAAAAAGGTGGAAACTTAGAGCTTGTTTTAAAGAAGAAAGGTCAACCATGGTGTAAATGCACTGATTTTCACCAGACGTAAAGCATACCTGATTACATTCAACTGAAACAAATGAAAGTCTCAGCTTCAAAGCAAAACTTTATTCCTCATAGGTACAGTTTTAAAGCTACAGACACCAAACACTGATCTTCTATCAGCAATGAGGACAGGAAGGTAAAGAAATGCCTAGATTCATTCGGAATTACTTTGTGATGCTACCTACTGTCTCCCCCCATAGGTTTCAGCTGTAAAACCACACCCTTACAAATAAATTAGTATGCTGGAAATGGTGCAAAAGACGGCAGAAGGATCAGACTAAGTTTAGTCATGGCAAAATTAAAAAAGAAAGCATTTCACAGCAACTGAAGTGTGCCAATTTACTCCAAGCGAGTCCTTGTAATTTGGTATTAGATTTTCTCTATATAATTTTTAAAATTGCACTTAAAATAAAGCTCAAAATAACCAAAGTAACAGGAAAAATGAAAGCTTATTTTGCTTCTGAATGTTAGAAGTAAATGTTTAAAGTTTTGCTGCATCACTGGTTTTGGTCAAAAATAGTTTTCAGCCAAATTCATCTGGGATGATAGTCACAAAGTGGTAAGAGGCAAAAGAAAGCATCATACATCAGAGCTACAAAACCAGCAATGGAAATCATTCCTTTATTTTGCTACACACGCAAAACCATGTGAAACACTCTCATAACTGTCCCCAGACCCTTTCTCTGATGTTCATAATTGCAACTGAAAGACACGGAGACTTGACGTGATGCCAACACATACCATATCCTCATTTGAGAGACAAATCAGCTGTCTTCTTTCATCACCCAAAACAAAGCAGAGATAGGGTCACTGGCAGTGGGGAATTCTCCAGAAGTGTCCAACCCACCCTGCAAACAGTTGCAGTAAAGGGTGCTCCTCAAGGAGACACCCCATCACTTTGCCAGTAAGTAGAGGCTCACAGTAGTAGTTTGCCTTCTTCACATTACAGTCCCATCAACTTGTGATGCTGGAGCAGAGGCTTTCCTGTGTTGCTCATTCCTGGCGGAGGTCATTCCAAAACACTATGGACCACAGTACTTAACACAGCCTATGGTCATGTCCATCACATTTACGTGCCTCCTTATTCATGATCACAAGGACCACGCTCCTTGAGCCAGGATCCAGTCTCATGTTGTGCAGCACACCTTCCTCAGTTTCACTTTTCAGTCAGCAATAAGCTACAGTTAGAACTACAAGTTACAACTCTTGCTCAGAACTCTTTTAGCATTTTGCCAAAGTACTTGTGCACCTTGTGCACTTCAGGGAAAGAAAAAGTAGCTTGGGAAAAAAAAAGAAGTAAGAGATGCTTTGGAAAATCCCATACACAAATCAGATTGGCAACAAGAAGAGGTTCACCTAAAGCACACAAGGGTTAAAAGTATTTCCTTACCCAGCACAGCAACTCACAGTTCAGAAAGCATGCTTTCCTCAGGCCTGCACAGAGCATGGCTCCGGGAGATGGACCTGCCCCCTCAGACATGCAAGGACCTCTCATCAGGAAAGCAGAAGGCAAGATCCACAGTGCAGATCTGAGAGCAGAAAACATCATGGCCCTGTGCAGCAGCTGTTCTTCCTGCTAGTAAATAGGCTCAACTCACCCTGACTATCATAGGAGCCAGTTGCCTGATGCAAACACCGTAATGTTTTGCATCAAGGTCTTGCTTCTGTACTGTGCACAGTGCTGGAAAAGGAATTTCCCCCTCTCCCAGTCTTTTCTATCTGTGCAGTGAGCACAGAAGAAAGCAGAGTAGAAGATGCTGAGGTTTTGGGATTATTCACCCCACTTTCTGAGTTTTCTTTTAAATGATTCCTTTGTCAAGTTTTTGTGCCATTCTCACTGATGATTTAGCTAATGGTATTCCATAGAGGAATGAGAGAGCTCGTGCTGTCCCACAGACATTTTAGGTGCAGAGGTCAGGATTTCTGCCAAAGCCCTGCCCAAACATCACCCACTAGTTGTCTGAGGTAAAAACTGCCTTCTTTAGACTTCAGAGTTAACGTGTCTGAGATGAATTCACAGCTATATTATGCCTTAGTAGCCTTTGTTCTACTTTTATGCTATTCTGTATTTATAAGACTGGAAAAAGTTAATTTAACCATCAATAGGGGAGGGCTCTCCAAGTGCAGAAGACTTATATTAATGGCCTAGAGTTCACAGCCAACTTTGTACCATCATCTCTCATAATCAAGAGTGTAGCCATGGAAAGGAAGAGAGGAAAAGCGAAGAAGAAATTTGTCCTGCACACTACTGCATTGTGGGTAGTCTTATTTATGGGAAGTGGTCCCAGAGCCAGTCATGAGTTGGAAAACCACCTCCAGTCTCAGTCTGACTCCCCATGAACAGGACACAGCTGTGTAGTGGTTTATCTTGAGTCTTCAACCACAGGCAAAAGGTTTTAGAAATAATCTGGGTTTCACTCAATCTCACAGATTATTTTCCTCATCAACACTGACAAAAGGGGAGCAGGATAAAAGGCAAATACTTCTGACTGCGAAAGCAATCTGCCAGATCTCCTGTTCACATGAAGAACTCTTGTGTTAGCTTCATTTTCCTCAGATCCAGCCCCACATTTGGAAAGCCATTCTTAATAGCTGTGCTTTTAATCTGTTCAAATAAACACTATGCATCCTGCTGCTTAATGGCAGTCAAGCATAGCATTAATTCCAGCACTTCAGAGTTCTGTGCTGCACCTACCCTGCACCGTCACCTGCTAACACTGGGTGAACACAGAAGAGAATGCATGTAGACAGGGAACACCCTTGACGCCGACTGCACAAAGGCATGGATTCACTCTGCTGCCATTCATGGTGCTTGGGGAAGATATGAGCAGTTACAACTACAATGCCACGCACAAGTGTGACTTCTTGTCAGCAAAACAAGTTCAGACCTCTCCCAAACCCTTATTTACTAGAATCCAATCAAGAAACTCAGAAACACGTGTGCATTTCTGAGCCACCTCTTGGCACTGCAGATGGAAAGATTAACTACAGGTTTTCTTCTCCCTCATATTTCTTTCTGTGACTGTCAAGTCAAACACACAGAGACTGATACACCCTTGCTTCTCTCATTCTGCAACCATGTCTATCAGTGGTCTTCTCTCCAGAGCTCTACTTCTATTATGTCCATACGATGGTCTTTACCCATTTGGAAGATCTCCATCACCAGCTATGTAGATTAAAGAGTATTTGCCAGTAATAGGAGCAATGTCCAGCTTCCAGGGCTCATCCCAAGCGTCATCTTTAAAGCCCCACAGGAACAGCAGAAGACCACCAGAAAGCAGCTGTGCTTCACAAAGACTGTGCTCTATTGTTCCCTAAAGGCTTATAGCAAACGTACTCTTCTTTTGGACATCCCAAACACCCTAGAAGATTACCATCCATGTTTTAATGACCCACTATTCCAGCCAGGGATTTATTTTGTTCCCCATCTCCCTTTTTTCTAAAAAAGGAAAAAAACAGCAAAACGCAGCAGCATCACAGCAGAGCAGCCACCACTGCCGCAGCAGCTCCATGCGAGTCACATCAATTCCATTCCCAGGGGTGCAAACCAATTTCTCTTGTTTTTCCACCCGTCTCTCTGGCTGAACCTCCAGCAGCCTTCAATCCCATTAATCCAAGCACTGCTGGCGATGACGAAGACTGATTTCACCAGCAAACGATCAATTTGTATCTCCCCTCCTTTTTTCTTTTTTCCTTTTTCCTTTTTTTTTTTTTTTGTGCGATGTACAAAATATCATGAAAAAGGCGTTAGTAGTGATAGTTCCACAACAGTGAAATAATAGAGTAATAAGGCAATCCACTTTTGACCTTGCAGGACAGCTAATTCATCTACCCATCTATCTTAATTATTCCCTGGGTTACAAAAGAGAAACTGTACAATTCATTCATTCCACGGTGACAATTCCATTTTCCACCCCCAGTAAAGCATCATCCTTTCTCTGCAGTGATCCTGCCATAGACCACATCCCTTCTCAGCCTACTCACCCCAGCCCACATGCAAGCAGTCATTAAAGGCCTAATCCAAAGCCTGTTGACCAAGTCAGGCCCTTATTGGCCTCAACACGCTCTAGTCTGTGCCCTTCCATACCTTCCCCTCACTCCTAAGCAATAAGAAACCACCCACCCTTATAAGCCTGTGGGGTCTCTGCAGAGTAGACAGGTGTTCAGGCAGCCCAACTTTGCCCTGGGAGACTGATCTTTTCAGATCTTCTCTCATGTTGATGGGAAGAAGGTCTCTTACAGAAAGGTGTGTATTGACTCAGAAAAGACCATAAAACCTATCTGCATCAGATGAGAGCAAGATAGGATCTCTGGATTTGGAGAGCACATTGTGGTAACAGAAAAGACATAGGCCAGACAGTGGAGAAGATTCAAAGAGCATCTTCTTATGGCACTGCACTAAGTTCTGCTATATATCATTTGCTGAATATTAATATCTGAGTCTTAAATACCCAAGTCTTACATCCACACAATCTGATCTTCCTGCTGCTTCACCTTGGAGGTTGAATCCTACAACCTACCCTTTTTCAGGCTGGCATCTACAAGTAGACTGCACATGACTCTCCAACCTGTAGGGAGAGGCTGGTGTGAATGAACATCTTCTACCATTCTCTGAAAGAGCCAAGGTTTGTCTTTACCTCCAGTAGGCAAAGGCAGCTGTTGACATTTGCAATGCCAAAAATTTCACAACACCCTTTATAGACTAACAGCTGCTAAGAGGAAAGCAGAGAACTGGCCACAAAAGAAGGTAAGGAGGAAAGTGTTTGAAAGGGAGTAGTGATAACTGAGATAAATCCCACTGACTCTTGACTGTTCCTCCTGTGAGTTAAGTTGAAATAAAAGCAGCAGAAATCCCCATAAGGGACAACTGCCTCTGCACAGGTCTTCTCCTTCTGGGAGGAGTCTTGGCTGCTGCTGAATCCTTGAAGATTTGCACTTTGCCAGCATCCCACTTCTCTGCAGATATTCTCAAGGTCCTCTTTGGGCTCCACAGCTCACTCTGTTCCTCTACTTAGCATCTCCAGATCCCTTTTTGGCTTCTGAGCAAGAAAATCTTTTCTGCTTCTTACTCTCATCTGTTTCCCATCCCTTCACTCTCTTCATACTGGTCAAGCCCATATCACTGCTTGTCTTTCCAGCATTCAGTCTCCCTTATCTAAAATACATACCCCTCTCTTCCTTAGTGCCACTAACCCCAGTACTTCCTTTCCTTCAACTGTAACAGGTCATCTTAGCTTAATTTCCTTTACTACCTGGTTTGACCATCTCTGTCATGTTTGTTTCCAGTCTGTGCTGCCCTACTATACCAAATCTATTCCCTTTTGGGGAACATCCCCATCCTCCTACCTCCTGGTCTCCTCTACATATCTCACAGAGTCCATTCATACATTGGATTTGTATTAGGAATGCAATGTAATCTTCCACCAACTTCACTCTGCTGATATATCCTCTGCTCCCTTGCCTCTCCCCACTCTTACTTTTGTTTTCCCCTTACTGTGTTTTATACTTACTATGGTCCCTGGCCCATTATCTCACCAACCTACTCTAATCTTCCTCCTCCCCATAATCCTGTACATGAGTAGACATCCTATTTCCCTCTGTTGGGTCTAATTTGAGACTGTAATCTCTTCACAGAAGTGAGCATATCTTATATGAAGTTTGTACAGTACCTTGTCAACATACAGTGCTTTGAACAATTATTATTAATGCATTATGAACACAAAGATACCATCTTGGGCTCAGGTATCCCTGAGGCAGACTGCTGCAAGCAGCTAAGTACATCAAAGAAGTATCACAGCTGCTTGTCCTTTACTTATAGTTTTGCCCTAAGCCTACCCCAGCAGCTCCTGTCAGGAGCAGGATCCTGGGCTGAAGCATAAACAGAGAGGAAAGATAATACCCTGCACATCTTGGAGAGCAGAACTGGAGCCTAAAGTCAGGCATACACATGAGGTCAGCCCGCTAACAAAAAATACCCAGGACTCTGCATAGCTGTCTTCAGACCCCTCAGCACAGAAATGCCTACTGACATCAGCTCCACTGAAGACCCAGAGTCAATTGATAGAAGCTGACACAGAAACATGGGTGGAATTTAGGCCACCTGAGTACAGCCCAGGATGCCACTGAGAACTCAAAACAAACCAGAGACCCCTAGGCAGAGCCTGGACCAGTGGTGCTGCTTCACTGCCACATGGACGTCATTGTGCTTGGTGCTTCAATGTGCATTTCAACAAAGCCTGCATAGTATGTCCATGCTCCTGGGAAGATACAAGTAGACACAAGGTCTACAGCGAGCAATCTTATAGCCAGACACAAAGATCATGTGTGACTGGAAGTACCAGGAGCAAAACGGTGAGCTGATGCACAGGCATAGCTGACACAGGTTGCTGTAAGCTGCTACACTGGAAATAAAAAAGTTACCGCAGCCTGTATATAACTACCCCAAGTCCCAGCAAAGCTGTAGTGTGCAATGGTGCAGAGTGACACACAACTGGTTTCCCAGTTAAGACACCGGCTGACAACTGAGGAAGATGCATTTCAGTCCCTGACTGATGCAGGTTCCCTGGTTGACCATGATCAATACATTTTACATGCTTTGGAGTCCATCCTCACACAAAGGCGGACCACAGACTTTCATCTGCTTCTTGGCATTGTCTAGACAGGATGGTAAATGTTCTCTGTGGCATGTCCAGTCTCCAGCAACCACATAAAGTTCACATTCTTCTTCCACACAGCAGTCTTTTTGGCTCCTTGAGCTTGCTGTCTCCCTGACCCAAGACCTTGGAGTTTTCCTAAGCTACAACCTGACTTATGCCATTTCCCAGAAAGTCCTCTTCCTCCCAGTTCCCTCTTTTTCCAGGATTTTCAGCAATTTGCTTCTTCTCCTTTTCCTCAGAGACTGGTGACCACTCACCAAACCTCTTAAGAGCCCAATCCTCCTCTTACCTTCAGCTGTCTTTAAATACAATGGTTGTGAAGTGCAAGGCGCTCCTAAGTGGCCAGCTGCCCTGTTAGCATGGTTACAGGCTGACAAACAGGCTGGCCCATGAGCCCTGGCATAATGTGATTTTTTTCAACCCAGAGTTTACACTGGAGGAGCTTCATTCTTCCCTCAAGAATTAACCTTTCTGCACCTCCCTCCCGCTGCGCTGGTACTTGTGGTATGCAGGAATATTTCCCATCTCAGGCATGGACTAGTCTCTTTCCTGGCACTGGCTATAGAGTATATCTAGACAGCTGAATGCTTTGATCTTCTTGATGGCTGGTGCATGTACAAAGCTTTTGGAGTATTGAACTTCCTTGTTCCCCAGGAGAGCAAAGTTTCTTGCTCAGCTGAAAATTAACTTCTGGGGTTGCACTTACTTACTTCCTTCTAATGACCTGCAAAGCAGCTCTGAAAGAAAAGTACTATGCTCCAGGGATCCCATGACCAACCTTTCCCAAGCACTCCTCAAGACAAAAAGAAGAGAAAAGCAAGGCAAAGGGTAGAATAGAAGGAATGGCCAAAGAAGTTTCAGAGGAGAGAAGAGGGAAGAGGGAATGAGAAGGGAGTGAAGGAGAGAAAAAGGAATGGAGGGAGAGGGAGCAGCAATAATAAGGTCATTTGTTACAGGAGCTACTCCTACTCTGTGTGTATGTAACACAATTTGAGCTAATTGTATTGCCCTCACTTTGGGGACGCTGCTGTCTGTCTCTGAAGCTTTTTCTAATTTCCCCCCTTAATGTACGATTTCAGAATCTTTCATTCTAATGATTTTAATGCAATCAGCAAAACTATGCATGTAATTGTCTTTGGCACAGCACTCGCTGGAGTGGCACTCAGGGACAGCTCCCTGAACCCAGGACTCCGGCAGGAGAATGCAAAACAGGCCTGTTTTCAATCACCGCGGCAGAAGGCAGCCGGCAACGTCTGCGAAAGGCTGCCGAAAAAAAACATTTGTCGGAAGACAATGACAAAAAAGGGGGTCTCAGCTCGGTGCTATTCAGAGACAATTTGTAAGCACGGCTGTTGAAGTCGATCCAAAGGCTCCGGAACAGCTGGAGCTTTGCAGTGATTGATAAGTGCGCCCAGGAGAACTTCATTTCTGCCTGAATGAAGACAAAAGCCCCGCGATGCTGGGCGGATGGGTAATGTCACTATCATTAAGTAGTGAGAGTGGATATGCCAGACCTTCAGATGGGGACACAGTCAGGGCTATGAGGAGAGGTCAGGGCACCCTCCCTTCCTTCCCATCACCGTCAGCTCTCTCTCCTCCCTGACTACCCCCCCTCCCCACACACACACTTTCGGCACAAACACCCCTTTTGCTGATTGTAATGCCCATATAATAAAAGTTCCCCTAGCTTATAAGTACCACACCATAGGTCTCTACCTCTCATCTACATGACTGCTGTGTACATGCTCCTTACAGTCCTATTTGTCCAGACTACACAACAGCTAGTGGAAGGTGTCCCTGCCCATGGCAGGGGGTTTGGAACTAGACAATCATTAAGGTCCCTTCCAACCCAAAACATTCTATGATTCTGCCAAGGCTGGTTCTGCCAGTGAATGCTCCAGGCCATTCACATGCACCTTGTCCATGAGCAATGTCACTTTCGCTCATGATCTCACACTCAGAAAACACCACCCTTGAAAGCCATCTTTAGTACCTATGCTTGGGTGACTCCCACCAACAGCTGCTTGTCTGCTTCCTCCATGTATTGTTCACCAACATCTTCTGAAACCCAAAGCTTGCATTTCTGAAGTTAAGTGTAGTTGAAATTTTTGGGCAGCCCCATGAAAACAGAGCATCACCACAAGAGAAAAGAACACATAAAATATAAAACCGATCACACTGGAATCGAACTGGCATCTATGTGCTTTGCACAACATCTTTAAGGCATGTCTGGTTTGGGATGTTCGCTGGCATGCGCTCTTTTTCCCTGCAGAGTTACCAGATCTCACATGTAATAGTCAGTGAGAAGGGTATTGGAGATGAGTAGATGGTAATCTCAGCTTTCACTTTGCGCTTTGCTCATGGCGAACAAAAACCTGGAAAATACAACCCAAGTTGTTCTGAAACAAGAAGTAAAATTAAAGGAACTTTTTCTCATCAAATTACCTTTGTTGCTGCCCACAATTAATCACATTCAGTATTTGTCTGCTCAGTTTCTACATATTCAGTAGTCAGGACACTGAACACCTCTAAAACTCTGCAGCACAGTTGGGACTCAGCAGAAAACAGAAAACAGTCCACAGCAAGGGTGACAGCTATGCAGGAAGGGGAACAAACTGCCTGAAACTGCCCTAAGCCTAACAAATCCTCAGATGATTTAACAACCCACCTCAAACACTTGCTCTTTCCACTCCAAATGCTCAACCCAACTCTTTTCTCCTGCCGTCAATGGCCAGCCCAGGCAATGCCAGAGACAAGACAAAGACTTCTTCCAAAACCCCGACAGAATCTTTCCTTTAGTGAGAAACATCAGTCTGTCACCTTCTAGGGTGCCTTAAAGAATGTGAAGGCAAAAAAAAAGGACTGGAGAAAAGAGTTCTTACTGGCAGATAGCCCATAACTGTTTTGCTTCCTGCTGATGTTTTAGGCCACCCCTGCACATATAATACAGTTAATTCTGTTCAGATGACACAACCTAAAGAGCACAAAGCTACCGTTCTCTGGTGAGCATCCTGGTCCAGGATTCTCTCACCTAACCACAGCTGAGTGACTAATTCCCAAGGGAGATGAACCTGTAGAAAGATGAAAAGCTTCTGAGACAGGAGGTCTGGGACTGTTTTCTAACTGTTGCTGACCTGGACCCACTCTGCTAAATCTCTTCTTTCTCCACTTTTCTGCCCAAGAGCTCTACAGTGCAGGATCCAGGCTGCTGTCAAGCTGTACAGCACCTACAGGAACAAAACCCAACCCTGAGCTGGGGCTTTAACCAGCCCCAGCAATAATATTTCTAAGAGATCCTACCTACCAGCGCCCAGCATGTTCCCGCCATATTGCCACTATGTCAGAAGCTGTAAAGCCAAGTTACTCAGGGAAAGCAGAAACTTCAGCCATCAAATTACCACTGTCGCCCTCTGAGCTGCAGAGAGATCCACTGGAACCTTTTAGGAGGTTCACAACCACCACCACTCCCGTACATTCCCGTACCCTTCACAGATAAGCGCCTCTGAGGGAGGGAACTGAGAAACCCTAGAGATGCCATCCTTTGCAGAAGGTGGTGAAGGCTCAGTTCTAATAATGAGCTCTTTAGAGCCCAGGAAGCATAAACCCATATTTCTCCTCCTCATTTTGATGCCACCTGTGTCAGCAACCTTAAACTGCTAATTCTTTGGGAAACAAGCTGTTCTTTGTCCTGTGTCTGTACAAAACCTACCATGTGCCCAGGCCTTTCTACCACCACAGGAAGCAGCAGCAGCTGCCATAGAACTCCAACACACACAGAGAAAGCTGCCTGTGATTCCTCTGTGCTTTCTGCTGGTGGTGAAAGCAAGGTCAGCTGACACCCCCCTCATCTCCCTCCACTTTCCAAACTCCAGGAACATTCTGCTGAAGCCGCTCTATTTTGTTTCTAAACTGACTTACACCCAGCCAACATCTTGCTCTCTCTGCAGGGTGATGGAATAGCACAGGCCAGTGATCAGCAGGAAAGCTGGTTTCCATCAGCCTGCAGAGCAGCACCAGCCCCACTGCTACTTGAACATGATCTCTGGAATCTCCAAATTCAGCACTGTCCTTGCCAAACCCACCTCCAAATTGTGCACATCGCTTCCTAATCTCGTGGTCCCCAGAGCTGGTGCTGGCTGATAATTCTGCCTTCCTGCTCGGACAGCTAAATAGTTGCGCAGAGCACTGCAGGGCTGAGGGGATCTCAGGTCTTCAGCACATGCTTTGGGAGGCCCCTTGGGTACATCCTTCCTGAGCTGGCAGTCCTACTGGCTGCACCATGAGAACTGCTTCCACTGAGCAATGCTGCTTCAGCATCTATACCACCACTCTGCAGGTAGCCATGCTGATACAGGAGCCTAGTCCTCAAGGCAGAGAGACCTTTTTTCATGACCTGTACATTCAGCAGCAATGTAACCAGTAACACGTCAGAGCAAAGCTTTAGCAGTGAATAGAAGCAAGATAGCCAGCTGTAACAAACTAATCTGGACCTGCAGAGACTTTATTCCAACTAAGTAAAGATCCTGTCAAGTGCAGTCAGGCCTAAGTCTCCAGCAAAATGACCATCAGTTGCAATAACATGTTCCCCAGAAGACAATCCATTTCTCACAGCTACCAGGTTGCTGCTTCTCCTTAGAGAAGAAATTGCCCAAGCATCCCACTGCTGCAAGACTTCCTGTTCCTGATTTTTGGTCACAGAAAAGGATTCAGCAAAGTCTCCAAATATATTTTCCCCTATCTCTTACACCAGTCTGGGATGTCTGTTTAGCCTGGCTCCCCACAGTGACCGTTGTCCACCTTTCAGTTGCCATCTTTTAGCACAACTAACAATACTATCAAGTCCAGTATAACTTTCACATGCAGGTAAAGCAATGGTGAGCATCGAATTCCTTGGATTAGTTGTACTGCCAGGTACAAGACTCCAAGGTCCCTCCTTAGCTGCACACAGCCTGCATCACATCCTTTTGAGCACAGGAACCTTGGTGTCCAAGAGCACCAGTCACAGGAGCTCATGGCCAAGCATACTGAGACAAGCTGTACTCAGGCCACAAAGAAGGCATTTATAGGGACAGTCAGGAGGTGGCCTGTGCTTTTAGACCCGTACAGATACAGCCTTTGTTTCCTCTGGGAAAACACATGGCAGAACCAAAGGTAGTTCCATGATCTTGGACCTCCATTCTGACCTACACCCAAACAACAATGGTACTGCTGGCAACATTTGATCCCTTTGTGGTCCTGTCTGCTCTAAGCCGTGATGGCAAGGCCAACCAGGACCCAAAATCTCCTCCAACATGCCTTTGTCCCCATTCCAATCTGTGCAGTAATAAATACTGATCAGTCTTGACAGAGAGCATCCAAGTGTTTGGGATGCTGTGGAGGGCAAGGGCAAGGCAGTCTCTTCTACGAGAGATGATCCCTGGCCTGCCTTTCTTGATGACCCCAGAGAATTCCCACCGCCATGCTCCCTCCTCTTGAAAGGTGATAACAAAGGTGTGAGTTTCTAAGCCTGACTGGCTCATGGAGTTAAAACCCAGTGAACCTGACCAGATCAGTGATAAAGCCAGAGCTCTGCTGAATTGGTCATTCTCTTGCTCTCTCCTTCTCTTGCCTGACCCCTCTTTTGCATGGTTCATAGAATCGGCAAAACTCCTTGACACAGAAACTGGAAGACACTCGATCTGTCGGTAACAATTTCCAGCAGCTTTGACAGAAACAGGCAGAGCACAGGAAGAATAAAAAAAGGGGGAAAAAAAATTCCTCCTGCCTCCTATTCTTCCTTTTTTTTTTCCCTTTGGCTTTCTCTCTTTCCTGGTGCTGTGTGAGCATCTCCTTTTCTTTGTCTGCTGCTAAACAGATGAATACAGTCCAGGGGCTGCAGGAGGTATCCCAACCTGAGCCATGAAACAGGCTAATTCATCATACAGGAAAGACTGTCTGCACACTGAAGGGCAGATGAACATCTCTTACTGTAAAGCCCCCACTGCTTTTGCAGCATGCTCGTTTGCTGCCCGAGCCTTGGGTTGTCCACACAGGCAGGAAGGCTTGGAACAGGCAGGAAGGTCAGTGGAGAAGACTGGGTTTTTATATCCACATGCTATTTGCATTTTTTAGGTCAGCTTTGCTGAGAGGGGGGTTGCTTTCAGTTTATTCTGCAGAGCTAGGTGTGGGCCGGAACCATCAGGGTGTTTTTACCCACTAGATGTACAGCCCAATCTTTGACCTTTTCTGCTCTCATTGTTGTGGCTTCAAGCCTGATGCATAGCAGGCTTCACAGAGGATTAGAGAAGGATCTGTGAGCATTTAGGGTATACAGACCAAGATCTCTGCAGCCCCTTCTGGGCTACACATCTGACCACAGATTGACGGAATCACTGTAGGAGACTGGACTCTGAAATCCAGACACAGTTCTTTCTTATCCTCAAGTTCTGATGTTCTTCCTTCCTCTAAGCCATAGTCCTCCTGACCAAGTGCCTAGGGAGATGCAAGTACACAGTATTATGCCTACCTCTTCAGACAACCCATACCTCAGTCTATGTCCACCCCAGCCAAAAATTACACCAGTGAGAATTATGGGTAGTAGAATCTGTGTTGCATCTTCTGAGCTGCATATTCTTCATCTCGCTCTCCCACTGAGGGAAATGTTTTCAGAACAGGTGACCTTTTGAAGGAGGTATGCGAGATGATAGGGAGGAGAAGCCATGGCTCTCGTGATCCAATGGCCAAGAAACAACAGTATCTGTCACACAGGACCTAACTTTCATCATGATAAAACCAGAGTGTCATATTTTCACACAATCTGCACCTTCAGATAACACACATCCTTGAATGGGTCCATGCTTGAAATTAAGAGCTTGCATGACACAAGTTACCTGTACAGAGGGAAGATGAGAGAGCACTGGAGGAGAAATAACAGTGCTGGCAACAGCAAAGGTGCACAGAACATTCTTGGCTAGCAAATCACAGTAAGACAGGTTTTTACATTTAGCCCAGGCACCACATGACACATCAGCAGGACATGACACAAGGGTGACATCCACCATGATGCCTTTTCCTTCAAAAGACAAAGCACATCTGGCTCAGAGCCTACACAGTATTTCATGGCCTAGATGAGACTGGGAACCATGAAACCAAGATGCACAGATTGATTTATTTTTAGATCTTGACACACACGGAAATTCAAAAGAAAGTTTTACTCCTTCCTCCATGGTAGAAACATCATCATTCTGTTTACGGCAGGAATTGGTCCCAGAGTTGAAGAGAAGGCTGAAATATAACCTTGCAGGTGACCAGTACTCAGAAGGTAGTAACTTGCCTCTTTGCTGTGCCAGGATCAAGCTTTCATGGTGCCCAGCCTCATTGCCTTTGAGAGTCATGGCACATCAACAGAAGGAAACCCAACAGGTGAAGTTGCAGTTGCCCTTCCTGTCTGAGACAGATGATCAAAGCTGTGCCAAAGGCAGCTGATTTTCTCCTTCTCAACAGATAATTACAGCAGCTAGAAAACACCACTTGCCATGTTGCTTTTAATTCATATCAGCAGAACTGACAGTTCCAGCTATACTCACTCAGGGACTGCAGGTAGAAGTCTGGGAAGGATGAAGCTGCTCCAGCCTTAAATGCATAGAGCTGGGAGGCTTTCATCTCAGCACCCACTGCCGCCTCCCTTTGCTTTGCCTTGATCTCCTCTGCCTTCTGTGTCTGCTCCACAAACCATTTAGCCGTCTATAGTCAGCCGTTGCACCCATTGCTGTGAAGAGAAGGACAACCTTGTGTTTCAGACACTGCTGCTGCTGCTTTCAGAAGACTGGGAGTTCAGGTCTGCTGCAAGCTCCCCAACAATGTCCTGGGGAAGCTGCAAAAGTTCCCATGATTTTGGTCATTACTTACCCTCAGCTAGACATAGTGCAGGTACCATAACCACACTGATGGCCAGGTGGTGTGTGGAAATGCTCCCACTGGCAGTATGGCAGCAGACCAGCCAAGTGCTCCAGCAACTGCCAACAGACTGCTTATACAGCCAGACCTGGGGCAGAAGGGATGAGGGGTGGATCTTGCACACCACAAGCTAGAAATACATGCTGCTCATTGGTGCAACTGAGGAGAGCCTAGAAGTGGGATACACAGGTTCAACAGCAAAATCAAAGAGAAAGGGACAAGTAAATTAGGCATCTCATAGGAGCGAACAGGGAGAGGCTGTAACAGATCCCTGCTTGAGAAAACTCGAATACCATCCTTACAAACCAGCCACATCCATTTAGACTGAAGACTGCTGCCACATGTCATGCTTTGCACAGCACCTAGCACCACAGACCCCCAGGTGAGATAGGGCCACTGGGCCATGAAGAGCAGCAATGAAAATGCAACCGACAAATTCAATTCATGGAGCATCCCTCAAGCAGAAACTACACATGATTGTTTCTAGTGCCTCTGAAAACAAGTCCTCTTTAAGCTCAGAACTGGCTCAAACTGCCTAAAATCATACAGATTGATGAAAATCATGAGTGACTCAGAAGCTAGGCAGCCTCAGCCATGGAAAATCAGTGCAGGAAAAAGTGAGGAAGCAAATCAAGCTCTCTCTGTACAGCTGCAACCTCTTGCAAGTCATCATGCAGTGGGTGCTTTAAGATTGTCCACTGCAGCCACACCGATTTTGGACTTATGCCAACATGGCAGTTTGAACAGTCAGGTAGCTGGACACCAAAGATAAGTAAGATTTCTGCTAATCCTGCCTTCACAGCAGGATACTAGAAAATTTAGCTGACCTTTGTTAAATAAGCTCAATGGGTCCCTTGAGAGATGGTGAATTACTATGAGCAAGCAAAGAATGTCTGCCCCGGGCCATAGCCTGCAGAGGGAGGTTTTTCCTGCACAAGATGCTGTAGTCCACCCCCTTCCCTGGACAAAATACTTAGATTATGCTAAGGGGAATAGGCCAGCCTAACCTACTGCAGAGCAAGCTAGTTGTGCTCCAACTGCTAAAACGACTCTCAGCAGTATAGAAGACAATCTGCACCATGCAGCTTTTGAGCTGCAGCACTGGAAACTCTGTTGAGCTGCCAACAGAGCACCTCTTGCCCTGAGGTGTCCCTGCCATGACTGCCTGGTTCTCTGCTCATGGGCTTGCCCTCTGGACTACCAGCACATGCACCTGCATGAGACCTTCAGGGGAATAGTGGAGGTCAGGCAGCATCTTGGAGAGAAGCCCATCATAAACTTCAGTATTGCAGGGTCCCTTTACTGATATACTATGAATCCATGGGCACAACATGGACCAAGACAGCACCATGGCCAGATGAAGCCTGACTAAATTTCATTGCTACACATCACATTTCTTTTGGGAAATTTAAAACCTTCAAAAACACCTGTCCACCTCTTTCAGCTTGACTAGCTGGAATTTAGGCCACGTCATTTGGCTGGCTGAGGTAGAAAATGAGACAGAGCAGAGCTACATGAGGCTTTTTCATCCATGTTCTTGCTGAGGTGGATTTGATGAGACACAGAGGTCATACAGGGTGACATCAGCTGAGATATTAACATGCTACACCATGAAATGGAGAATATTTCTTTTCCAGAAGTAATAGAACAGAAAACAGTATTACAAAGGGTGCGTATAGGGACTTTCATTTAGCATCGGCACAGCTGGAGCAGAAAACTGATCTGGGCTAACCTCTCCAGAGTTAACTGAGTTAGGACAACTCCACCTGGCAAAGATATGTCCGGAACTACATTTCTGGACATCCATAACTGCTTCAGGTACCATTAATACTTCCTTTCACAAATTCAGGTAGTAAAAAGGAGCAGGGAGGAGAGAAATCATAGAATCGTAGAATAGTTAGGGCTGGAAATGACCTTAAGATCATCTAGTTCCAGCCCCCCTGCCCTGGGCAGGGACACCTCACACTAAACATGCCACCCAAGACTCCATATGACCTGGCCTTGAACACTGCCCCATGTGATCAGAAACTGCTTTTTTCCACCCTTCTCATTCTTTAAGCAATCTCTGGTTATCTGGATAGACAAATACCCTGATCGCCTCCTCATGGCAAATTATAAAGACAAAAAAACTGCTGCTTCAGGTTGGTTTGAGCTACCTTTGTTTTTACCTCCTCTCTCCTCTGACCACTCACAAGTTCCCACCTGAAGCATATCACAGGTTCTAGTGTCCACAAAAACATGAGCATTTTTATTTCAGTTTTGAACCTATTCCGATGACCCTGCTAGGGCAGGGGATAGGGAAACAGGATCATTCATCGTGGCTGAGCAGCTCAATTCCATTTGCCAGGCTCCGAAATGAGAGACTCGCTGCTGATGAAGTCAAAAAAAGAAAAAGCTCCTCTGTATCATTTTTCTCCTTTTCACCCACCCCAAGTCTTCCTTTTCTTTTTCTTCCCCCTCCCCCTCCCCCCCCAGCCTTCCAGCAGACTCTCTGGAGACAAGGGGGAAAGAAGCACAAAGGTTGGTGTCTCAAGGGAAACCCACACCACTCAATATTCAGAATATTGAATATGAAATGTCAGAGGAGTTATCAATCAATCTTACTTTGATGGCATGAGGAGTTTCATTTGTTAGCACAGGATGTGAAAGGGGATTTTCAGAGCCATTCACTGACTTCAAAACACGTTTCACCACTGGAGGTTTGTGATTGCTCATCCTCCACAGTGACCAGGTAAGAAGGAGAGCCACATCCATCCTAGGCAACAAGGTAGGTGCAGACAAGTAGAAGTACATACAACAGCAGCAGTGCTGTGCAGAGCAGCAGCATGAGGTGAAAGCTAGTTCTTAGCTGGTGGGAAGTCATATATGTTACTTCAATTGGCCTGCAACATATGATGATGCAGCCCAAAACATGTAATGAAATTAAGCAAACCCTCTGCTACACCAATGACTACAGCAGCTGTGAAATCAACTGAGCCTAATCCTTTCCCTCAACTGTAGGCTCATTCCTCGTCATCACTGGCATGTCAGTGCTTTTCCTCACCACCTCCCTAATCCTGCATGCAGAAGGAAGCCTCAGCAAGGACCAGAGAGCAGGATAATTCTGAAATATGCCAAGCAGCCCCAACTCAACAATCACATACTACACACAGCAGTATGGAGAACTGGGTGCTTCCTGACAGTAGAGCAGAGAAAGAGCTGGTATTAGGGTCCAGTAAGATCATGGAAAACAATACTGGTAGAGCAACTCCTAAATATATATATATATATATATACACACATATGCACACAAACACTGTCAGTACTACAGGGTTCCCAAGTGAAAGACAGGTCAGCCATATGACTAGCAAACACAGGGGGCATGACTGCTCACTCTATGGGCCATAGGCTGCAGATTATATATTCTGGTCTGTGTGGTTCTCTGGCTCCTTCTAAATCCTGCAGTTCAAGGGTTGATATTTCTAACCCTCACCTATTTTCTGCATTGTGTGATCCACAGCCTTCAAGTTTGTATGCAGACCCAGTTTGCGCAGCCAGAAGGGACAGGTTTCAGTCTTCCCCTAATTCATCTTTCCAACTACTCCCTGATTCTTCCTAAACATCACTGGTTGTATTTGGGGCTGGCCCAGGTAGCATGTGACCCAATTCTCTCTTCACTTGCTACTAGCTACTGTAAATTGCAGACAAATCAGATATGTGTAAAGTCCAACGACCTACAAGAGATCACGTATGTTGCATTCGGACCAACATTTTCAAGCCTTGGTTAAAAAAAAGGGTTGATTCCTAATCGTACATTCTGTACCAGTAAGAATGTTCTGCTGATCAAAAGTTAGTGTAAGCAGCACACCTGTACAGGGGGTGAGACTGAAACCCCACAGTATTCAGTGCCTGCCCTTGCATTCAGGAACCATCTGATGGAGATAAGTAAAGCTCCCTTGATTCCCAAGGAGCTACAGTGATTTAAGCTAATTCAAAGTTCAGACCCCAACTTTTATGCAGGTGAGTTTGGGAATGCTGGAGTGCTGCTGTTTCCTGCAGAGCTAGCATGTGGAAATGAGGTGCTGTTGTTTATGACAGACCACTGTGCAGGAAAAAAATATCCTGGTCTCAAACATGACCTTTCCATCAGGGGTCACCAAAAAGTCATCAGTGATTTCATCAGATATCAACCAACTCAATTGCCCTTACGTGCACACACAGCAGTAACAATGTACAGGTCACACTCATTTCCTTGCGTGAGTCAGTCACTCTGAGCCCAAGGCCACCAGTTAGAAGAAAGAAAGATCGTCTGAGATCCTGAATTAGATTTCTGCTGTTGGCTCAGATCTCATTCTCAGAAATATGCCTACTGAGTGATTACAGGAATTATACACTGAGTTTAGTGTTACAGGAGGGTGTCCTAGGGACAAGGCATAAATCAGTGGGGCTCTACTGACACCCCAGCACCTCCACTCAGACTGTGGATCTGCTCTGGTACATCTACCCCATAGATTCATTTGGCTGCTGTCTGATGTGAGCATGGGAAAGACAATAAAGAGATGAAAGAATAATACAGACATGAGGGTGAGTATTTTCCAAAGAGGAAACACTTGCTCTAGCTGTCAATGATTTACAGGGTCGTGTTGTTCACTGTTGACATATTTTATTGTCATTATTTACCACATTCACTGCTGGAGCCCTAAGGAGCTGTGCACAGGAGCTTGGGCCATGTAGTGCAAGGTGCTGCACAAATACAGAAAGCTGTCAGGGGGGTAAAGGCACCAGAGTCTTGCCAGCTGCTGCCACTGCAGAAGATACTGCAGATTCACAGCAGGATGTAAAAGAAGCAGTAGGGGGAAGATGGCAGGTGTCCAGAGTGCCAGAATACTTCTCAGCTCAGCACAGAACAAAAAGATTCTCTTCACTCCATAAGGTTTATAGAGCTAAGTTCACAAATGCTAAATGCTTACATCATTTTTAATGCTTTCTTACTGGCCACAAGGCTGTGAAAAAGCAGAGGAACTGCCTGCGCAGTCAGAATCCTGAACAGGAGATTACCCAGTAATAATAATTATTATTGGTATTATTACCACAGATTTATACAGGCTGCCTCTATCAAGAGAGACACTGTATTCTCCTTGTGAAATAACATTTGCTTTGCTTTTCATAGAAGAAGTAGAGGCTTTACAGTCAAAAATATACTGGCAAGCTACTCCAAAAGCACTCTGAGGGAAGACAGAGGTCTGCATCAAATATGTACATTTGCACCTGCTTAGCCTATGATCAGATTTGCAGTGGTGTAAATCAGGAGCAGTGTTCCTGGAGTCAGTGCACCAGACCAGACACTCCACTAATGCAAATCAGTGCAGCTCACTGACTTTGTATAAAAACCTCACAGACATGGTACAGGCAAGAGAGCGCAATCAGGCCCTATCCAAGATCATCCCGTGTCCGTATGCTGTTATTCATTACAAAGTATGATCTCAGTGCCTAGGGGCTCCCAGGAAGGCCAAAGTCCCCACTCTGCTACATTCTGCACTCATCAGTAATGACATATAGTGCCTGCTTCAACAATTTGCAATGAAAGGAGACTGAGACCAGGTATATTCTGGATACACTCTCAGATGATGAAAATACTGCCAAGTCTCATAATTATATGGTGAGCCCATACAAGCCCACATTTTTCTTCAAGCCTCTGCTCCCAGTCTAGTGAGTTGATGAGATCTTAAAGAGAAAGGCTTCCCTTTTACTTAAAGAAGCCTTACAGCTGAGACCTTAAGGCTGGCCTTTCTGCCCATTTCTGGTTTCCAACTGCATCTTCAATGCATGGCACATTAGCCACTGGCTGGGTTGGCTCTCAATCCTATTTGTGCTAAATCAGTCTAGAAGGAACTAGAAGCCTAAGGAACAAAACAAAAGAAAGCAAAGACTGGGTAACAAAAATGCCACTACAACCCCTGTAAGTCAAAATAGGCCCAAACTTTCCAGACTGAGTTTTCAATGTGCCTGAAATGGAGTCAGAATTACCAACTCGACATGCACATTTATTTTACTTACTTATTATTCAGATCTAAAGAAATCATTTATCTCTGTCAGGAAAAAAGTGAAATACCAACACACACTAAGAAAGAAAATAAACACACCACTGCTCCCAGACAGTGGTGTGGGAGCTATGCAGAGCTGGCAGCCACAACCCTCGTGAGAAACAGTGTGTCTCCTCCCTGCTCTGGCATCTCTCGGCTGTTATTTAACCATGCTATTTTAGTTGACAGGAGTAACCCATGTCTCCCAAAGAACAGCTGCCACCATTATCCATACCTGCAGTTACTAACAATAAAAGAAACATAGGATAAGAAGCCGTGCTGGCCCTCCACACAACACAGCACCTGCAGTCCAGGTGGGAGGAGGGCCATGGCTGCTAGCTGACAGCCTAAAGGCCTCTCTCAAGTACAGCATCCTTCCTAGACCATGTTACAGGTCCTAGAGACACCTACAACTCCACAGTGCTGCCCAGCTCCCCATGTCAGACTTTCAGGTCACTGGGAGACAGCTTCAGGGCCATACCCCACAGTACCTGTACCAGAAGAAGGACCCTCCAGGATCTCTTTACACCTCTGCGACTTACACAACACAAAAGTCACAGACTGGATGAGGTGGGAAGGGACTGAATACTGTCCAGTTCAACCACCCTGTTCAAACCAGGGTCAATAAGATGAGGCTGCTCAGGGCTGTGTCCAGTCATGTTTTAAGTATCCCCAATGACAAAGACTCCACAACCTTTCTGGGAAACCTGTTCCAGCCTTTGACCACCCTACAAAAAACACTGGTACATGGCTGACATGGAGATATTCAGCCACCTCCTAACCCAATTTGTCCACCATGTGTCAGAAACTAAATGGGATAACTCCACTGTCCCTAGTCAGTGTATTGTAACAAACCTACTGCAATAGTACTTGGAGCCCAGCTGGAGCTCAGGGCCCCATCTGCTACATCTGTCACACCATGAACAGACAAGACAGAGTGAGGAAGCTGGATGCAGAAAGGTGGCATGGTTCGGTTTAGCTCACACAATACACAGAACTAAAATCAGAGACTCTGAATCCTCTGTTCACATCCCAGCATCAGGAGAACCATGCTAAAACATCCACAATAAAGCAGCTTCGTGTGTTTCACTTTGGCACCGACTTTGTGATATTTTTCCTAGTGAGTACAAGCTGTTATAACTTTTAACTTTTCCTGTTCATAGATCTGAAAAGGAAGGGCTTCCCACAGAGAGTTCCTTGTCTGAGTGTTCCTCACGCAAGGAACATGCTCAGATCTCTACTGGAGTGATTCAACTTCTGAAGAACTTTCATTCCTATGTAGGACACCTGAGGTCACTAAATTTATCTGCTCCTACTACTGCAGCATGGATTCACCATGGAAATAGCAAATAGCCACAAAACAGATTTTCAGATGGACCAAAAGCCACATGTGTCTACAGGACTCTTAGAGAGTCTTAGAGGTCTCCTTCTCATTGAAACAACCAGCTGCAAATGCATACCCACCGTGCTATGGTCTGTGATCTTGCTCATAGGGCTGTGTGACTTCTCCATACAGGGCAGGGATATGCCTTCTCCGACAGTTACCACTTTTCCCATTTACTGCCTTCTGCTGGCACTTTCCTGTTAAAGGCAAAGCAGAGGGAAAGCTAAAGAGCAGCAGCAGCTGCTCCGGTGTCTTCCCCAGATGTTCAGCCCATTAACGGTTTGAGAAATCATTCCTCAGCAAAGGTTTTGCTGCCTGGTAGGCTTAGCTCTGAAACAGCATGCCACTTACCAAAAGAAGAACTTGCTCTCACCTTGCCACACTTAGCACTTAGAAACTCCTTATCACTTCCTGACCCACCACACTCTGCATTCTCTCTTTGGGTTGTAAAATTTAGTTAGTACCATGACAGACAGAGATGCACAGAGGCACCCACCCAGTTAAGGCTGCCTGCATGCCCTCACAGAAAGCAGTCTGAGCATTTCATGAATAAGAAAAGTTAATCCAGTTTTTCTAGATCCTGTGCTCCAGCACATCTTCCTGCTAGAGTGCTGTCTTCTGCTGATTATCATTCAATTACTGTTATGATCCTCTGCTACAGGGATTGATTGCAGAGGGCAGTAAAAGGGAGAATTACAAGGAGTGTTAATGTTGACATCAGAGTATGTTTGAGATCAGGGGGGAGCAGAGTGGCTCATGTCCAAAGTTATAGCGGTCAAATTACAAACAGCAAAGGGCCAGTGTTAGGACCTCTTAACACCAGGTATCAAGAACTTGGAACTGAACTACAGCAACAAGAGCTAATTGCCTGAGGGATACAATCAGGACCGATTACAAGTGTTAACTGCCAATTAAAATGACAGGGCCAATATCAGGGCTAATACAAAGATCAATTATGGGATTACAGCAAAGGCCCACAAGTAGATAAGAACAAAGGCCACCTGCAGCCACACAAAGAAACTCAGATGAGACACTTCCAAAAGTGGGAGAAAACTTTTTTGCCTTGAGGCCGCTGGAAGACAGGAGCTCAGTCTCCCACAGCTGGCACAACTGAGGTTCAGTGAAGTTCAGGAAACAAGCCTGGTTTACTCCAGCTGAGGTTTCAGCCTGGAGGCCTTCAACACTGGTAGAAGTGAGGTAAGGTTAGACTTACCTTCTCCATGGTGTTAACAGCGTCATGGCTGTAAAGAACTACCAACAGGAACAAGAGACAGCTGCATTTACAAAGGGCTCTTTTCAGGAGCAGAGAGCACAGCTCTATCAGCCTGAGGAACCAGCCAGGTGTGAAATCCAGACCTCCTGTACTGCTTCTTTGCTAGTGTTAACACCAGTGAAACCAAGATCAGAGGTTTTAAGCTCAGCCTTGCTCTCTCCATGCTTAATTACCTGCCCAGCCATAAGCACATTATGCAGCATGTGAAAGGGCTTTCTCAGACCTTTGCTAAACACTCCAGCTGTTTCAGAGCAACAGATAGAGCTTTATAAATAACCATAGAGTTTTCCCCCTCTGTTTGCAGAGCTCACACATTGCTCTTAGGACCTGACCCCCCTTCTCAGCTCACATAGACCTTCTCATGCACTTTGAAGGCATCTAGCCACACTTCCAGCACCACTGGAACAGTGCTAAAAAAGCACCATCTCTCCTTTACCCTCCAGAGCCATATAGGTAAAGATGGAAATCAGAGCATAAGGTGGGCAGGCAGAGAGGCCACACTGAGCTGGAGAAACACACGTGGATTTCCCTGGGGCCTGAACTTTGGTTTGTTCAAAGAAAGATGCCCAGCATCAGGCATATTCTCTCCAACTGCAAAACTCTCTTCCAAATTTGCTCTCCCCTGATATCGACCCATCAATACTTAAATGATCCCAGCTTGGAACAGATTGCTATCTGCCAACAAAGACTGACCACATCCACCTTTGGGGAAGGACACATGCCACCCCAGAATCTTTCACGTGTGGAGGAGACAGCAATCCTCTGCATGCCAGCCCTGCACAGTCGTGAATACCACAGAGGCTGCCTAGATTCCTTTGGAGCTGCAGGGCCCACAGCAATCAAATTAGCTGCAACCTCACAGCATGCCTGCCCCTGCAGCATGACCAAGACAACACCAAAACCCCATCCCAAAAAGACTGGCTTTCTTCTCAAAGCCCCCACCAGTACACTGCTCAGCTGGCAACCTATGCTGAAGAACCATTTGCCCAGGGTGGAAAACAGCAGCCCTTTTACCTCTGGACAAGGTCCCCCGAATCCTGCACCATACAGAGGCAGCCAGTCAGAACTGCACTGCCTCCCCAGCTCACCTCTGAGATGCTGCTGTAAATCCAAAGAGAGAATATCTTACCTGCCACAGCCTTACCTCCTTGACTGCCAGCAACAGCAAAGGGACTGGTGAAAAATGCTGTAAATTAATTAACATCAGACCTCTTGTAGCTGTTTGTTACTGTAAACAAACATTTTAATATGCAGTAATTAATTAAATCTGCCATGCTGTCCCCCTCCTCCCATTGATCTTTCTTCAGCTTTTCTTCTGCTCTGCCTCATCTTTTTCGCTTGGTGGAACAGATCACTTGCAAACAGAGACACAGCTTTCCCAGTGGTCCAACAGCAGCGACCCAATTCAAAGAGATCACTTTCCTCTTCTCAATCAAATGCTGATTCCCTTTTTTGCCCACACCTACAGAGTTCTTTTCTCCTCCTGTGCGTGCTCTTTTCTCCCTATGGCACCCTCCTTTCCATTTATCAAATGTAAATATAAAACTAATTTTTTAGTGAAGATTTAAACACTCCCTCAACACTCACCAGTTGTTCCCTAGACAAAAAAAACCAAACTCTATCAGGTTATATATGTTGGCACGATCTACTTTCCTTCAGCAGAATATTTCCAGCTCCATCCTGCTACAGCTCCGCTTTTTCTATCCTCTCAACTCTGAGCTCTGAGTTTCCTCTTAAGCTGCAGGCAAGCTGTACCAAGAACTGCTCAGACAAGACACATATCCCAGCTAAGTTTTTCTTGCACCTCTAGCTTATATTTGATAGCCCATTAACAGTCCCACAGCAATACTGTCCTATGCTTTACCTTTCTGCTATCCCTAAACACGAACAAAATCCAATTGTAACTCTAAAATTTCTGTAGAGCTGTAGACAGAGCCCCACGGCCACTGCCCACAGACCTGATCACTTTGAACCTAAAGGGTTAGGGTTTGCACCTGGGCTAAGGCTAAGAGAAGGAGAAAGCGCAAGACAGCAGTTGGAGTAGGGCTGAAAACACATGGCAAACAGAAAGTGGGTACTGCCAGGAGATGTCTGGAACGGGAGAAATGTTCCTACTGACCAGGGCTATGGGGATGTCTTCTTTCACTAACCAGAAAAAGACAGTTTAAATAAAAGAACCATAGTTACAATAGTTACAACTGGTAGAAAGAGCAAGCCCAGCACTCCAGTCAGAGTAGGTTGAAAAGCCAGCGGAACACAGAGAGCAGAGCTGCTTCATGTCAGAGGATAAGCCAAGAGCCAAAGGCAGCCATAGTAGAGGCAGCTGTCTTTAGACATTGCAAAACTGCACTCTGAACAGGACTGCCAGAACAGAGCTCATCAGCATCCCTGGACTTCCCACACTCCCCCTGAATTAAGTTCAGGGTACTTCTGGGGAGCCTAGTCAGGAGCACCATGAGATGGTGCTATCAACAGGACTGAAGACAAAGCTAAATTTGGTCTGAGATGCTTCCACAAGACAGACCTGAAGATGGGTGTGTCTAAAACACATGTTAAGGAAGGAGTGAAAGGCCAGGCCTTAGATGAAATGAAAACTCCCAATGGACAGAGGGGTGTGGGTTCCAAGTGAGGCTTGTCAGGCCAATTAAGTGCACCAATAGCTCTCAGGACCCTGACTACAGCTTCCCCCTATCAAGGTGTGTCTTTAGACCTTACAAAGACCTGGGTACTGGTTAGGAAACTATCTGGTTGCTGTGGATTCACTTGGGGCTATTTCAGTGGGCCACAGAGCCAAGACAGCATGGGGACTTGGAACTAGGTCACAGTTATGGCAGCAACATGGAAATGGAATAGGGATATGATGTGGAGGACTCCAAAGACACCTGGATCAGTTCCCCTTCCCACTTTCACAACAAATATCCATTTGACCTGCTCCCCTCCCTGTCTACATTCCATTTGGCATGTTCACCTCCTCATTTCCATGCACCAAAAATGATGATAATACTTGAATGGCAGGAGCACATGGTTTCATTGGATAAGGACTGGGATTTCAGGGTGACTCTGTACATAAATAAAGAAGGAGTGAGCATATGAAAATGAATTTACATAAAGGTATGCTTGTATAATAAATGTTATGGCAAGGCGTGGTATTTGTGGAATGACTGTTCTCATTGATAGGTTTTACCATCTTCACGGTTGTGCAAGATCTCCAAAGACATCTGTCAAAATTTTACTCCTACAAAAATCCCTGTTAGTGTGGGTGAAGCTAAGCCAATACCACCTGAAGCAGGAGGCAGCTGGAGCAGAAATAAGTTACAGTTCCCCACCAATACTGGCTTATACTGCCGCAGGGAGAAGTTGCCTTCCCCAGCAACCAGAACTACCCAAAGAACTGGGCCAGGGCCAGGAGCAGGGCCCAGAAGCAGTGAACACCATTCTGCTATCCTGATCGCTTGATGTGATCCTTATTCCTTCCAAGGAACAGAATTTCTGCAGATCAGGCAGGTCAGCCAGCAGTACTTCATGGGCAGGAGACAGGATCTGTGCCACTGCAGTGGAAGAGCTCCCTAAACCCCATGAGGCTGCCAGGGTCTGCAGTTCCTAAGGTTGCCTTGTACCTTTCAAATTATGGACTTCAGCGTGAAAGCTGATGCCAATGAAGCCAACCAGAGTCGTGAGTACCCAGCCCCTCTAAGGAGCAGGCCCTGCATTTGCAGTTTTATTGTCCATTTTTCTTTTAATGTCCTGCACACTTGAGAAACCCTGTGTGAGAGTCAGAATGAGAGAGGAAAGAGAGAGAGAGGGAGAGAGTGAGCTCATCATGCCCATAAAAGGGACAGATTCTGATTAGCTGAAGTTATAAAAATGATTTATACTTGCAAACATTATTTCTACTTGTATTGTTTGCCTGCAAGTGTTTACATCACGTCACGGACACTGTAGCCAGACTCAGTCATCCCTTGAGGCAGGACAGATGGCTAACGTCCCCTTCCTATCAAAGAAACCCCCAACGCAGAATTGGGGTGACCAGAAGAAAGACTTTGCTCTGGCTCTTCTGAGCCTTACAGGAATATTCATCCTTATGCAGCCAAAACAGTCCCAGGCACCAAGAAGAGCAATTCTGATGTCAGCTTCTTCTCTCTGCTTGGCATTTCCCGAAGCACAGAGTCCTGCCTATATTGTGTGCTTTCCCCGCCTCCTGCCAGCCCAGATCTGGGTTTATTTCCTCATCCGTGATTATTGTAAAGAGGAGCAGAATGAAATGCAGATGCAAAACATGCTCGTAAGAATTTCCTCTCTCTCTCTCCCCCATCTGCCAGAGAATAGATTTTAATCTTTAATCCATGAGCAATCAGCGAACACTAGCGAATTGCAAATTACAGATGTTTTACTGTCTTTGGCATTTTTAGCTTCCTCGCTTCCCCACTGCCACTCAGTGTCTTTCTCACATCCTCCCCTCTTCTGCATTCATCGAATGCCACGCGCCATCACCAAAACCATATGACACTGTCATCATTTGGTAATTAAACCTTTACTCACTTTAAATACGCAAAGCTGGCTGGGGTAAGCAGCACTTAACCCTTTCCTGACAGGCCCTGTGCATATATAGAATGAAGGGAAGCAGGGGGGAAGGCTGACAGAATAGTAGGTGAGGGGAAGCCCAAAGTTTGAAATCATGTCCAAGTGCTGATTGCTTTTCTTGAAAGTATCCCTGCTCTCAGAAAGGCCAAAAGAGATGGCAAAAGTCTCTGCTCCTTTCCATTTGCCTTGTTGTCTGGGCTGTGTGATACCACTGGCAGAGAGGAGTATAGGCTGCTCTGTTAAACCCCAGGGGCTGCTGGAAGATACTAAATCCCTGATAATCTGCAGGAACTGCTCACTGCACTTTTAACCCTGTATCACATTTTTGTACTATGCAATTACAGACTCAGCCCTGTCTGTTTCAGGTTATTAGCACAAGCTGTGCCAGTCTAAGGTCCTTGGCTGGACTCTGCTTCCCAGATGGGGACCTCCAAAGAAAATCACATGCAAAGGCAACAGGTGTCAGATGCAGGAGCATGGACAACCTCTCAAGAGGGGTGGAAAGTAAGCTTTAACTTACTTTAACCACCCTTTCTTTCCCCTTAACCCCAGCGAGGTCAGCACAGGGCACTGTGCGTACACCATTTGACCTAGTTCCTGGGAGTGTATTTCAGCTGGAAAAGACAACAAAGAACTTTCACACTGCCTCAGTGGCAAGTTTATAGAGAAAAGATAAAGCATGGCACAAAATGCCTTCAGAGAGAGCTGCCGTAGTGGCATGGGTCTCTTGTCTTAAGGTGGCTTCCGGCAGGGGTCACAGCAGGGTACACAAAAGAGTGCTCATCCCTACCAGTCTGTGAGTGATCTGAACTCCCAGCAGAGGTTACATCACAATTCTTTATCAAAGGAGTCCAAGGTAAATCAGAGATGAAGAGAGGAAGACATGGCAAGAAAGAGAGGGAGGGAGGGAGG